>CM029517.1:51980-275966 GCA_017140615.1 Eucalyptus cladocalyx
GTAACTCTAGGCAGGGAGAATCAAAGGCAAGTATAAATTTTCCTTCCAGGTTTGCAACCTGTCGTCCTCTCCACCGTCCGTTTCTTTTTCTTTTTCTTTTGATTTTTCATTTTAAGAATTCTTTATAAAAGAACCCAAAGAAAATAGTATATACCATGCACATATTTGCATTTTTGCAAATAAAGATCTATCAAACAATATATATAGTAAAATGTAAGAAATATATTGAGAAAATGATAAATGTACAAAAGATCTCATCACCAGAACTTACACTCCAAATGCAGGAACAAAAGGAGTGGAAGGGTGACGAGATGAAAAAGTCACAAAACGCGGCACAAACACTACAACACCTAGACCAAAAAGAAGCATGGTATGGTCAACCAGCTACAAAAGACACCACAGGTGAGGAAGAGGTCACCGTCGTAATGAACTACCTAGGTCTCCAGTGAAAATAATCGGTCTAGGCCCAACTTCTACAACCTTCTGTTTTGACATTATCTTCGACGTTCTCGAAGGTGATAGTCTTGTCTTGACTACTTTGAAAAGGTGGTTCTTCATATCCGGAACCGTCGGGCTAGTCTTTAAAGATGATGTTATTCCCGTTTTTCCAAATGATATAACAAAGCGCACTAAAGGAAAAACGGGTAATGCACTTGTAAAAATCTTTACCCATCAAATAGGTAGCGCCCAATGGAGGTTCTCCCTCCAAGTTCTCGTTGCACCAAGGCAAATTGCATCCGAAAGCCAAAGAAAGCAATGCCACTGTGACACGTAATCAAAAAATAGGTGATTAATAGAGTCGGGCATACTCTTGCAAACACACACATCAACACTTCCAATTCTACCAGGACAAGGAGAGCCTAGGTTGAAGTCTCGCGCTTGGCAATGAGCCAAAGATTAAGTTGATAGCGAGGCACTATGGTGTTGTCCCACACGAAGGAGTGCCAATGGACCTGCGATCTCTTCTTCCGATAGAGTTCCATGCCGCTGCCACCGTGAACCGGCTCGAAGAGCTTTTCACCAGCAGAAATGATCCGGGTCACCCGATAGGATTGGGAGAGGATGACCTCACGATTCAAGCACTGTCTTGAGAGCTTGGCTAGCATTTGAGAAGAGGTCAGCAATACAGTCGCTAGAGAGCCCTGGAGCTGTAGATAAGTGAATCTGAGAAGAGTAAGTTCAGGGGCCTCCTAGGGTGCCAATTATCAAACCAAGAGAGGTTGTTTGGCCATCGCCAATTTTCCAGAGAAGGCCATCCGGAAATCATTCCTTAGGTTCAACAAGCTCTTCCAAGCCCATGAACAATATTTGTATTCCATGAAAACCTTAAATCTAAAGTCCTTTTAATTTTGAGAAAATTAGCAAAAGTCCATGAATTTTAACTCAATGTTCAATGTGATTTTTAAATTTTTAATTTGTTCAATATAGTTTCCAAAATTTAACCCAATATAAAATGTGATCTCTAGACTTTTAATTTGTTCAACGTGATCCTTAAACTCTTAGTACATGGTCAATTTCATCCCTAGATTATATGAAATGTTCAATATTGTCCCTAACTTAAATCAATGGAAGGATAATATTAAATATTTGCATATAGTTCAAGGATCTTGAACAATTTGAAAGTTAAGGACCACATTGCATACGGAAAGTAAAGTTTAAGGATCGATTGTATATCAATCAAAATTCTAGTATCATTTGTGTCATTACCCCTAATTCACACGTTCTCCCAAACACACCCTGCTCGGGACATGGCTCACTCACCAAACCATGTAAGCCCTCAACCGTCCTTCAAGTAGTAATTTCAAGAAAAGGATTATCCACATGTAAATTAACTAAATATAATAGTCCATTTTTGCAACCCACCTTAAAAGCGTGAGTTAGAGGAAAGTGATGGAACAAAATGCCGCTCTTAAAAAGGAAAAGCATTGTCGTGTATATTGCTACGCAACCAAGATGCCATACATCAATTGTTATGCTTATCATGGGACATTATATGTTAAAATCGGTTTATGGCAGATTGAAAGTAAGCACTAAAGCAAGTGGGTCATTTTTAACGTGCAATAATAGTTCATCACATCATTTAGTATGCCAATTTACTAACCCAGACTTAATTAATATTTGTCCATTAATAACAATCAATCCGATCCATGAATTTTGCAATTATTGTTTTCGATTGACCAGATTTTTTACATGCTATTAACCAATGGCTGAGAGTTGATTGTATGCATTGTACCGTACCGTTAATAACATAAAAAGTAATGGATCATACTTAGTGAAAAGCATAGAATGAAGTCACCACGTATAATGGAGTCAAATGTTTATAGCAAGCAGCAAAGGCCACATAACCGAAAAAATGGTGAAATTGGGTTTATCTTAAAATGAACTAAAACTCACTTGATAGCTTCTCGCGCTTTCCTTTAACACTGTTCTTAGCGAGAGTTGCATGCAAAATGCCGCTATATTTGGATAATTAAATTATATCGGCTTATGAAAATCTAATTAAAAGGCTAAGCGGGGCAAAATTAAAACCCAACCATTCTCTGTGATGGAGCAGGGGAACTATAAATACTTGTTTCACGTGGAGCATGAGGTGTCCGATTCAAAGCAAATCCAATAATTGTACCTTGTAGTATAGGCAAGGTGAGCCGCATTGTTTATCTCCCTTGTACATTAGTAAAATTACGAAATTGGCCTGACATCATAGAGGCTAGGATATTATATAACTCGTTTTGAATCTCGATGTTGGAATAATCTACTCCCTTTGTTTGGTAGCGCTCGAAATTAGAGTACAAATTCTGCTTCGTGAAACCCAAGAAACGCAAAGGGCGGTGAAACATGAACCAATTCTACACGAGAAATGGTTTCAATTTTCGATGAAGGCCGCAAATAGCTCTCCCGGTTAAGGAAGCGTGTTTTACTGCCATTCTCAGCCGACAAACTGGGGAATCAAGATGAAAGAGGAGTTGATATTCAAGAGTCGGGGTTCACGTGGATTTTCTCGATGAGTGACAATTACAAATTTAAATATTATCTCATCTGGAGGATATGCTCCTAAAGTACACCGATAAAGGTGTGTGCTTTATTATTTTCTGTGCGGAAATAGAGCCACCGTAAAGGGAAAAAGAAAATCAAAAAGAGGAGAAACAAGAAACGTCTCAGGGGGCCACCTGTTCCTCCGGCGGTGACATTTACCCTACAAATTCCATTCGAAATCTTGAATCTATACGTTAGAATAAGTTTCTCATTTTTTATATTTGAAACTTACCTTGCGTATCTTGAAATCGAACAACTAGACCGATGATTTTACTTTGAAATCATACTTACCCCTAAATTGTATTGCTCTTTGAAACTGATTCCTTTCAAGCTTCTTAAGCTATTTCCCTAACTGCCCACACTCCTCTGAAGTTCGTCACGGTTTCTTTAATTCCATTGGGCGTTGTCGTCGTCTCTTCCATGGTATGTATCGCCAAACAGAAACACGGGACCACCTCTTGCTACTGTCGTTAATTGCACCGCCGAGTTCAATAACTGTGACATGCGATCTATTTTTGGCGTCTGTTTGATGTGTACCGTGTAGCTGATCGGGCTCGCCGAGGGTATAAGTGGGCAATCCCTACAACGGTGCATCAAACCTTTATCAGTCCTGGAACTGAAAATCAAAGTCTTTAAATGCAGCTCGCCCATAATTAAGGAACCTTTAGCATAATTTACCTACTGATAAGTTTGCATTCCTCCAATAAAAGAAAATAACTGACGAGTTCCATATTAGTAGCAAGGAGAAACCGATGCCACAGCCACACACAATAAGAGAACGACTCTCGAACGACTCTCCGCCCCATTGCCCAACACGTTCACGAGAAACGATTCGGCTCGGTCAATCCACTCAGAGTAGACAGCCTCAGTTGATTCGGTGGAGTCGAAGGCCTCGCATAGGGTACATGCGAAGAGATTGAAGACTGAAACTGAGGGCATTGGGATCAGTAGAGCGACGTGATACTCGCCCAGCCTCGATGGTATATTTAAATACGGATAATTAACCACCTTAGGAGAGTGGCTAGAGGAAAGGGACAGAGCAAAACACGAGTCCTAGAAATGACATTGAAATTAATCAAAATGACATATGTCTACTGTTATGTTTCTTACGTGCTATTGTCACATCCAATCAATATTAGATATGTTAAAATCAATTTACAAAATTTATGTAAAATTGAAAGTGAGCAGAAAAAGTAAGTATCCAATAACTTTTAGTCACATTTAATTTAGTATACAAATTTAGTGACCTAGATTTAGGAAATATAACATTTCTTCGTTAATTACAATCAACCTCGTCCATGAAATTTGAAATTCTCTTTCTTTATTGACCGGCTTTTTTATGTGTTATCTTCACATGACGTAAATCCTATGTAAAATACCTCATCGGCAAAGCAAGGAAGAACTTCATGCATGAGTTATACGAACACATAAAGAGAACCATTTTTTAATTTGATCCTTAATTAGTGTTTGATTAAGCATTCAATAAACGTTTGATTCCTCATAGATTAAGTACAAACAAAATATATATTTTGATCATCTCAATCAATGTTAGGTTCGTATCTTATCAAAATCCATAAATTAGATAATGATATTTCATGGGGGCATCCCCTTTACTAGCCTAACATGCGCAACATCGTGCAAAAGTGGGACCCGATGGTTTAATGTCTGTGATGGAAAATGTTGCGTGCATGCAGTCAAATATCTCATTGGTTGTGGTTTGATTTGGTCTCCGGGGTGGCGGTGGTGGGGGCTTCATCAGCAGCATGATTCTTTAGTTGAGGAGGATCATCTTCAATCAGTACCCGGAGTATCCGGAGATATTTCTTTTAAGCCCTCCTTCAAATCCACATATGTGAGTCCCAACATTTAACGTCGTCGAAGGATAATCACACATATCCTGTTAATAGTATCACACGGAGCATGAGATGTCGCATTTTCGGCTTAATAATACGATGACGAAATCGATAGGATCTCATAAAAGCTAGAATATTATAAAAGCTCGTTTTGAATCTCGATGTTCGAACGAGATCCCTTTGTTCCAATATAACTAGACATTAAAGTACCCATTCCGCTGCTTCCGTTTTTCTTATTTTATTTTTTTTCTTTAGAAAGTCTCAATTCAAAGGTCAAAAGTTTCTTTAGATGAGATATTGGCAATCTGCTTCATAATATGGCTGTTGATGCCAAAGATTTGCATAATCTTGAATGGATATTAAACATGAGAACTTTTTGGTTTTATATCCAGAAAATAAATATTCCCATGTTTTCATCCAGTTAAAGATTAAGAGAAATCTTTACTTGTTCCTGAACAAATGCTTTCTTGGTAATTGATTTTGAATCCAGTGTCATACAATTAACTAATGCTGAGTAGATTCTAATTCAATCTTTCCACTAAAGAAACATTGTTGATTGTAAGACTTCCAATCTTCACAATTCTACATCTGTTTCCACCAAAAGAAACTTTTCCATCATTTATATGAACAAGCTTTATAAAACAACTTGAATCTCCTATCATGTGTCTCGAACAACCACTATCCAAATATCACTTGATTTTTTTTTTGATAGTGACCTGCAATTATAAAGAACTCAAGCTTTCTTGGTACCCACACTTTCTTGGGTCTAGGGGAGTTAGTACTAAATACAATCTTTGTCAATCCCTCTTAACAGGTCTCAAACCTTGGACATTCTTTTCGAAATGTTCGAGCTTTATTTGAGAGCACTTCGGCCAACAAGTTTTATAAAAACTCTTTGAAAATGATTTTTGTAAAATGTTTTTGTAGGTCTTTGTTTGATTCTTTCCTTCACTTTTGGAAAATTAATTAAAGGAATGGTTTCTGGTGTCATACCCAATGTCCATAGTAGTCAAATTGCGAACTACTCAGTAGAATCCGTCCGATTTGTTTATTCAGAGTCATCGCAACTGCAAATGCAATATGAAATTGAAGTTCTCTCTCTCACCTTGAAGTCCTCTTTGCCTCATGAACAGGGCTCTATTGGATTCGTCCTAGTCCTCTTTGCCTCATGAACAAGGCTCTATTGGATTTGTCCTAGTCCTCTTTGCCTCATGAACAGGGCTCTAATGGATTTGTCTAAGTCCAACTCATTCGTCAATCGTAGGACTCACGTGGAGCAAAATGTTTGAAATCTGCGCCATTCGTTTGACATTGTTAGATAAAGATTCTTTTGGATTTTTATAGCCCTTGTAGCTGCATCATGCTTCAGCTAATTGCTAAGCAGACTTTGAGTTTGAGCCATGTTATTCAAGATTCTGGCCATGCTCTCTCTGCTACCAGTTTTGCTTACGCTCAAGAGACCAATTTTGTTTACAACGGTTTCCGATCGGCCAATCTGAGCCTCGATGGGATCGCCGCAGTCACCTCCATGGCCTCCTGAAGCTGACCAACTTCACCAAACAACAGAAGGGCCACGCCTTCCATCCTGACCCTGTCCAGTTCAAGAACTCGCCAAATGGCTCCGTCTACTCCTTCTCCACCGCTTTCGTCTTCGCAATTCAATCTCCTCAGTATGCCACTGTGAGCGGCCATGGGATCGTCTTCGTGATTGCGCCCCAGAGAGGCCTCCTGGGTCCTTGGCGAACCAATACCTTGGCATGTTCAACGAAACTAACAACGGCAACTCCACCAATCGTGTGTTTGGGGTGGAACTCGACCCAATCCAGAACCCAGAGTTTAAAGACATCAACGATAATCATGTCGGAATGGACTTGAATGGATTGACATCAGCATACTCAACTCAGGCGGGGTATTATGCAGATGGTGGTGAGTTCAAGAACTTGACTCTAAGCAGTGGTAAAGAAATGCAAGTTTGGGTGGACTACGATGGAACTGTAAAGCGGATCAATGTCACATTGGCTCCAATCAACGTGCAAAAACCGCAAACTCCCCTTTTCTCTCTTAGGCAGGATCTCTCGTCAATCATCAACCATAGCATGTATGTTGGCTTCTCATCATCGACTGGTTTGCTCACTAATACTCACTATGTTCTGGGGTGGAGCTTCAGGGTAAATGGAAAGGCTAAGGCACTTGCCCTGTCCCAACTTCCTAAGCTTCCTCAGATCGGCAAAAAGGATACGTCGAAGGTACTGACTATAGGGCTCCCGCTGATGGTTCTTTTCATTGTATCGATGCTAATCTTGAGCGTGGTTTACCGTGATAAGAAGGAAAAGGAGATTCGCTGAGGTCCTTGAAGAGTGGGAGAGGGACTATGGCCCGCACCGATTCAAGTTCAAAGACCTTTATATTGCAACAAAAGGATTCCGGGAGCAAGAGCTATTAGGGACAGGAGGGTTTGGTCGGGTCTATAGAGGAATCTTATCCACATCGAAGATAGAGATTGCAGTGAAGAGGGTCTCACATGAGTCGAGACAAGGCATAAGAGAGTTCATAGCGGAGATCGTCAGCATTGGCCGACTCCGTCACCGCAACATAGTTTCACTCCTCGGTTACTGCCGTCGGAAAGGGGAGTTGCTCTTGGTTTACGACTACATGCCCAATGGGAGCCTCGACAAATACCTCCATAACCAGCCAAAGGTGACCCTCAATTGGAGGCAAAGATTCAGGGTGATCAAAGGAGTGGCATCTGGGCTGCTTTATCTGCACGAAGGGTGGGAGCAAGTGGTGATCCATAGGGATATAAAGGCAAGTAACATCTTGCTAGATGCTGAATTAAATGGAAGACTTGGAGATTTCGGGCTTGCAAGACTATACGACCATGGAACCGACCCTCAAACGACTCATGTGGTAGGAACACTCGGTTATCTCGCCCCTGAGCACACGCGAACAGGCAAGGCCACTAGGAACACCGACGTGTATGCGTTTGGAGCGTTTTACTCGAGGTAGCCTGCGGGAGAAGACCGATAGAGCTTCGGGACCCGGAGGAGGTGATATTAGTGGACTGGGTATTTTCTTGCTGGGACAGAGGTGCTATTCTCGAGGCTAGAGATCCGAGGTTGGGGGCGGAATTTGTGGAAGAAGAGATGGAGTTGGTGCTGAAACTCGGGTTGATCTGTTCCCACTCTGACCCGTTGATGAGGCCGAGCATGCGTCAACTTTTGCAGTACTTGGAGGGTGATCTTCCGATGCCGGATCTGTTGTCCATGAGCCTTTCCTCAGGCTGGTTAATGTTCGCTCATCGCGAAGGTTTTGACCATTTGGCCATGTCTTATCCGTCCTCCATGTCCAAGCCATTTACGGACTTGTCTTCTGTCGCAGAATCCCACCTCTCGGGTGGACGATGAGCCTCATGGTTTGTTTTTTAATTTAGTTCCATCCCCTGTATTTGAGGAAACATCCGTATGTCTAGTAGCTTCTATCTTCTCTTGTAGAAATATATCAGTTGCAAGATAAGATCATGTTCAGATCTAGAATTCATAGGCTCCATGGATCATTCTAGCACTAGTCCGTCTAAGTATCAATAAAATATATGCTCTTATTTTTTCTATGGCTCAAATTATCTACCGGCCCAGCAGCCGGCCATTGGCTGTTGCTGACCTTGGGGGGTGAGAGAGAGAGAGACGGGTGTGGTGGCCATGTTCTCAAGTTGCAAATCAACAAAAGTGACCGAACATAGGTGTCATGACCTCTCTTTTCCATCTAGGGGAAAAGAGAAAAGGTTTAGTTGTTGGGGTTTCATGAATCATGTATAAAAAAATTAACAAAAGAAATGCAGCGGAAACAAAGATTTATTTCATACATGATTCTTCAAAGCGTTATTCGTGCGTTATAAAATAGGGAGTTAAACGAATTAACTCTCGAGCGCTTTGAAACGAATCGGTTTGGATGTTACGGTTCGCTCGAGTCATGACGTTGGACCTCTAGTTCAGACACACAAACAACGACGAATTCGAACAGAAAAAAGAACTTTCCGATATTCACCTTCGATCGTGCTAGCGATCACGTGGAAACAATCCGTTATATTCTTGATGTATAAAAGTCACGATCAGAAATTGTTTTTCTTCTCGTGTCTCGAAGACACAAGAACACATGCACACTTTAACTCAATTTCCAGCAACTAGCAGAACTTCATGGTTTTGTTCACGGTGAAGAACCGATTTGGAACAAGAAGACAAAAAACCCAAAGTCTCTTTTACGAATGGAGCCTTTTCTTCTTCACGAATCAGCAACGGTTGCTAAACCGTTGTTGATCGTGCACAATCATACACGATCGTGCATGAACGGTCAGCAGCATGAACGGTCAGCAACCGTTGCTGACCGTTCATGCACGAAGCAAACGTGCAAACGTGCATGATGGTTTGCTGACCATCATGCACGGTTGCTTCGTGCATGTGCACGATTATTCGTGCCAAATGGTCAGCAAGAATTGCTGACCATTTCAACCTTAATTAATTAATTTAATTACATGAATAAATAAATAATTAAATTAATTAATCAATCCCCTTAAAAGTAAAATTAAAACCATAATCTTTATATGTATAATTAAGGTACATTAACATATATCCATTCTGGCATGCATGTGCATCATATGCAAATAGGCTCGTGATTATATTACAAATTAAATTAAATCTCATTTAATTTAATTTTGAATTGACTCAATTTGATTGTAGTAATTGCAAACACATTTGCAATTATATTTCTCTCTTATTTCACGTTATCCTAATTGTTTATAGTGTGTGACATCCATAGGTTCATCACTAAGCTGGTAGTAAGATTTGTACTAACACATTAGTACTCCCAAAAGAATTAATTGTCCTGATTAATCTTTGGGTCCTACAAAATATGATTGACATTTAACAATATGTCATGGCTACCTAGATAGTGAATACTTTAAGAACATAATGAACTTGTCAGCTTTGGTTACAGTGTAATTCAATCCATCGTCTTACTATGTCCGATCAAACAAAGACTATGGAATATTTGTCAAGTCATTAATTCAATCATATGCACAAATTTAATTGACATGCATTTTATTTGAGACATAAAAATTTATTCTCAATTACAACTAACCGAGGATTTCAATGCAGTGTCATAATTAGATCGCATATGACATCATTATTATACATTGCATATAACAAGGAGACAATTCCATATTGCACACACGTGCAACTTCGTATATGAATGGACTATGACCATCAGGTATAAAGACGGATCAACGACCCGACATTATATGCACCCGTGAACCATAGTTGTTCAATACACAAGTTAATGTGCCTCAAGTCTAAGGATTATTTACACAAGACCAAAGTATGAATAATTAGATATTGACTACGCTAAAAGCTTATATGTCGTTAATCGTTCAATATACGTCACGTTTAGTGAATTTGTTTAGTACAAACACCTGTGTTCTAACGAGCATCATAATACCCAATGACATGTAACTTATCATTCCCTTAAGTATCCAATACTTAATGGTGAAGTTAAGAACACACGGTCTCAACATGATTATTAATATTTACTCAATAATCCATCAAGGGAACGATTTAAAGATTCAGTCTAACTATGAACCCGTCACATATATTGCAACTGATCTTATGGAATCATTCATAAATATAAAATAATTGGACAAATGAATGAATATATCATTGCCATTAATTAAATAATAATAATGAAAGTACAACTGAAATCCCTAATACGTAACCATTACATAGTAACTTTAGGGCATACATCCAACATAGGTGTCACGCGGTCCTCCAAGCATGTGCCCATCCCAAATCAATAAAATTTCCGATGTCACAAGATGTTTCACCCATTCATTTTATTGCACATGATGCGAATAATAAATCCCATACAATAACCATCTTGGGATAGAAAAGCAAGACAAGCCAGGAGAGAAACCCCAAAACAATCACAAATAACATGGCTAGAGGTTGAAGAAATTAGCTAAATACACTACTCTGATGTGACAATTCGAAGTCATAATAATGATCCAACTGATTTAAACAACATTGAATCGAATGTTGTGCAATTTCAATTGTCAATGTCCCAACCTACGCATGCCTAACAAACCTTCAACCGATTGGTCTGAGCCTCATGATTCCCCTATCGTGTGATTAATTGATTGCTCCGAGTCTTATCACCAACTTAAAGTTCTATAATTTGCCCGTCTTTGTGCCATTTGCAACATTTCATTCATTAGCGGAAGTAAACCGATATGTCCGTCAATGTGAGTTGATAATGTTTCGTTGTCTTCGGCAGCTCCTCAATGAGTCATTTTGTCATGCCCGATCCTCCAATTGCATGCACATCCCTCCTTGGTCGATTTAATAGTGGCGTCCCAGGGACGCATCGCCAACACATTCATATTAATGCACATGCGGAAGCAAATAAATAATCCTCAAACAACACAAAGATAGGATAAAAAAGTAGAGCCACAATTTTCAAATCAATTAGCAAAACTTTTGCAAATGATCTGATTTACAAATAGAGGTCAACACTAGGGTCTAGTAAGTATATCTTCAAAAAGGAGTTCGAGCCATCCATTCTCCTGACTTACCTCAAGCTCTAGGTTATCCACCCTAGGGACCTAAAAATGGTTATACAATAATCAGTGAGACGATATTTCAGCAAATTCAACCCCCTAAGACCCGAAAGGAAGAATACGCTCAAAACACTGCCTAAGTACAATCACAGTTAGAGGAGCTTACCTTAGCCTCGTTCCTTCCCGTAAGTTAGTATAGTTCATATCACAACCAATCACTTCACAGTCAATTTATCCATCCAGATTCAAATCATCGATCAATCAACTCAATTAATTACATATCATCATGACATTTCCTTGGTCGGCCCATTCAATACTATCTATAAAAATCCGACCATATTGGGACTACTTACTTTAAGCTAATGATATAGCTTGCGTCATAAGTTGCATCATAAACTAAGATAATATACTATATATATGCTCACCGAAGCTTGCTTCAAATACGATATAGTATATTATATATGTTTGCTAGAAGGCATGACCATACTTTCATAGTATGCCGAAAATTATATATGCCCGCTTGAAAACTACAGCCATACTTTCATAGTATGCAGAAAATAATATATGCTCACAAGAAGCTGCCATCGTACTTTCATAGTATGCTGAAAATTATCATTTAATCAAATAATCATTTTTATCCTTCTAGATAAATATTCGTGTCTGGGTACAATCGACTTTAGCAAAAAATACAATATTTTTCACCTTTGAAAATCTCAGTAATTTTAATAGTCCGCAAATCCATTTTTGACGTTATAAATCGACGCTTGATGATTTTCCAATTAATTACTAAAATTAAATAATTTTAGGAATAAATTCCCAAAAGCACAATCACACACAATCAGCATAAATTAGAACTAAATTAAATAAACATATCACACAATTACAATCGTCATAAAATTCCGGTCACTAGTTATTCCGGTAATTTTTGAAAAATAATTAAATAATTAAATAATTAATTAATATATAAATACCGAAAATGTGACCTAAGAAAAAGCCTAATTGGAAGTTGAGACAAGCCTATAAAATTTTTAAACTACTCTAGATAAATATTATAGCTTGTCTAGGCTCTAATTGCACTAAACTATCCACATAACATGCAACCTAGGAAGTCAATTGGACAAGCCTGTAAAATTTCTAAACTACTATAGATAAATACTATAGCTTGTCTAGGCTCTAATTGCACTAAACTATCCACCTAACATGATCGATAATTAACTCATTTACTAAACTGTTCTAATTATCTACTAAACCAAGTTTAGTCTAAACTAATCAACCCTTAAACGTCATTAACTTACTAAGCGAGGATTAGTGAGTTAAACTCACCTAATTAACGATCCACTTGGATCAAAACGACGAGGATTCGATGAGGAAAAGCTCCAAATCGACGATAACGAGGCACGGATCGGGCCCGAAAATTGGCCCGCAAAGCCTCATAGTGCTACTGATCTCCACGGCTGCTATGGCTGCTTCGGCGGCTGATTTAGTGGCTTTGAGAGGAGTGTTGTGACTGTTGGACGAAGACATGAGCGGGACCAAAATCGTGTAGGCTGCGCATGAAGAAGAAGAAATGGAGTTGTCGAAGGGGGGGCAAAGGAATGCTGAAGAAGACCGAAGGGGTTGGGGCTGTCCAAAAGAAAAAAGGGAAAAAGAGGATAAAGGAGAGAGGGAAGAGAGAAAAGGGATCAAAGAGAAGAGGGAGGATTGTCGGCCATGAGGGGGAAAAGAGAGAGAGAGAGAGAGAGAGATAGGCTTGAAAGAAAAGTCAAAGAAAGGTAAGAGAGAGAGAGAAAAAGACCAAGCTACAGAGGGTTGTCGATTTGGGGAGGTGAATCACGCAATGAGGGAGAGAGAGAGAACAAAATATGACGGAAGAAGAAAATAAATCGGACACCGGTTCGTGGTTCGTTCGTAAAGACCTACGTCACGGGGAGCTGCAGCGAATTTCACATAGATCAAGCGTCTGAGAGATTACACACTCAAGTCACTCAAACAATCTATCGGTGTTTCCCAAGCCCCAATTACACCAAATAACGCACGCGGTAGGCTAAGCACGAAATTCCTCAAAAATAATCCTCAATCTCACGGGAAATTTCATGCAAATCACCTCAAGATTTGATCGACTACAAACACTAAACTTCTTGGATGTAATTGCCGAGCGAAAACCCGCCAAGCACTCGCTAGAATCACGGCGCTTCAATATGCGGCTTCGCTCAACGATCGTGTGTGACTTCGTGCGGCAACTCACCAAAAAGAAACCCTCAAAAAACCAAAGACACTGCAAATATATTTTCCTTTTATACGCGTGCCCCACCTCCTTGCTTCACGTACAGAAGAAATCTTTATGTGTGTGCCCAGGTCAAACTTTTGACCTTGGGCCCCACCACCTTCGTCTTCAACGTGCAGAGGCGTGAAATTGCGTCGGTTTGGGCCCCACGAAGCTTCGGCTTATTCGGCCTCCTCATCCCACGAAACATAAAACTTTTCTTTCCGCGTGGACTCCTTCACGCCAAGACTCACGAATTGATTTCCTTCAATTCATAATCCTCGAGCTTTGCGACAAAGAACTTTCCTTCTTTATTTTATTTTATATTTCCTCTTTTAGTCTAGCAACTCCTTCGCGAGTCCACTAAACCGCATTTTAGCAAACGCTCAAACTCGAGACATATTTTAACATGAATCACGCAAGTGAGAGAGAGAGAGAGAGAGAGAGAGAGAGAGAGAAGAGATGAAACATGGGCGGCCGAAGGGGATTTTTTCTTTTTTGAGTGTGCCGGATGCTGGACACCTCGGTCATTGGCTAATCATTGCCAATCATTGGATGCCAAAGGCTCACCACCAACCATCGAATGTTTGGCGACCGTCCGCCACTTGACCCGGTTGCCAAATGTTGGTTGCCGCCCTTGCAAGCCTCCTTTTGCCGGACTTCGGATGTCGAACGTTAGACATCAAAATTCAGACGTTGGACACCGGTTGTTGGTCGCCGGACTCCGGTGTCGGACTGGGACTTTAGCCACCCGCTGCTAGTAACCGAAGTTGGCGCTAGACACCGAATGTCGGACTTCGGACTTTGGCCACCCGCCACCCATCTCATCGAACCGAACGCCGGTCGCCGAATGTCAAACTCCAGCCACACGATCCCTTAGCTTCTAATCCACGATGGGACAAGGTCGCTCTTCCTCAACTTGATAGCCTTGAGCAATGTCTTATCGATTGCATCAAAGTCATCACCTCATACATAATCTTCATGGTCAACTTGATTCACCGCCACTGAGGATGTGAGACACCTCCATGAATGCCGGATCATTGAGCATTGGCTTGAGCAACACTAAGGTCGCTAACCTCTTCAACCAGCTTTCCAAGGAGGTGTTATTCGACATCAATGACAATTATTTCTATAAAGTGAGCGAGGAGTGAACACTTATTCCAGCTACAGAAGGCATTGTTGGATAGCAGTCTCAATCTTAAGTACTTCAGCAATCCCTGGTCAATCATATCCTTAATTGTTGCTTTCATTTTGCTTGTACTTATTTTCACACCACCTTCTATGGAGCCTATGGCTACTACAAGCCGTGCTCTTGATTTCTCGTGGAGTGGAGATTATCTTATGAGCACCTTGCGGAGGTGATAAAATTCTAGTGAAAATATGGGAATAATAATTGTGGCTAATTGACTATTAGCAGCCACTTTGCAGATGGTGGAGATCCTAGTGAAAAGAAGATGTGATTGGTCAAATTCAAACAGCATGAATTATATTTGTCACGCAATTTTGAGTTCAATATGGCAAATATGTTTCCCGAAAATCATCTTATTATCATTTTATGCAAAATTACAACTTTCCACTCATGAATCTTTCAATCTTTTCGTATTTCTATTGGGTGTTTAATTTACATTATGGATGTACCGCTCTAAGATAAAATTGAGCTAAAGTTCAAAAGTATTCTTTTAAGAGGTGATACTCTAAAATGAATTCTGTGGATGCTTTATTTCTTATAATGCTTTTTCGTCTAGTAAAGGTATTGAGGTCTTATCTGCATCGGACTTCATATCTCTCCTTTTTCGTAGTCTTCCTACTGGCCAAGATGGGATCTATTGATAATTGGTGACTTTACTGATTGTTTGTCAATGCTCTTGGTTATTTGATTCTCCTCGTAGGACATATACGATCAAGAGTCTCTGTTGACTGCGCATTAGCAGGTTGACGTGGTAATCTCCCGCTGTGGGGTGAGCACGGGTAGAGGTTTTAGCGGTAAAATTATTATTATAGCAAATAAGTTTTCAAAACCCAACTGGTGGATAATTTAGTAGTTGTTGCTTTGGGGGGGGTTGATGGTCGGTAATGAGTGGAGCGTAGCATGCTCACAAAAGGCAATGGACTTACCTGATATTTTATTTCTTGCGAAAAGTGTCCAAGCAAGCAGCGTCTTTTGCATATTTTATACTTGACAGAGTTATCTAGCTATTGCCCTAACAATTAAATCTTCAGTTTTCTTTCTTCTACTTTTCTAATAGCACTTAGTTGCTAGTCTTGATTCACTTATAATCATTTTTACTATATTATAGTCCATTTAGAAAAAAGAAGAAGAAAAAGTGAAATATAGTCTCATATGAGTTTGGTTTCCATTTTTTTTTTTTGGCAGAACTCATGTAAGTTTGTTGGTTGAGAGGAATTTGCTCTAGTTTTTTGTTGCTTTCTAATAAAAATGTATCTCCTGGTTCAATTAATTTTCTTTTTACTGATTCTTGCCTTCAGAGTTTGGAAATGATGGGGACCGTGTCCATGCTGTGGAGCCAGCAAAAACTGTATATGCTATTAAGGCTAAGGTCCGCCTATAGATATGTGGCTTCTAACTATTTTGCAGGTGACTACCTCAGGACATTGTCATAGCCCCCCTAGAGATAAAGTTGTCATCTTAGGGGATGGAAATGCAAAACGTAAGAAGCAATTCATCGACATGTGCATTTTAATTAATTAAGATATTTCTGTACATTAATCACGATTTAATTACGGTAGTGATCAGTGTGAGGGGCAATTCTTGAAGCTTGAGAATCCCAGGGCAACGTCCTTTTCTGGAGATGTTGGGACTCTTACATCCATTAGTCTTCACCGTCAGAGACTAATAGATGATATATGAGTGTGTTGTGGTTTATCTTGGCATAATAACACCTAGTGGTCAGATCATGAAGGTTCTCTTTATGTATTTGGTTGAGAAAAAGAACATATTGATGCATCTATCTGCCGGTTGTCTGATGAATCCATTTACCAAGACAATTCTTCTTCAATTCGAGCTGAAAGTAACCTTAGGAAGATCAATGGCTCTGTGATTTATTTATTAACCAAATTCTAAAACTCTCACGTTAATATGCAGCGGTGTTTAACAAGGAGAATGACATTGGCACCTATACTATTAAAGCTGTGGATGATCCAAGAACCTTGAACAAAATTCTGTACATCAGACCTCCTGCCAGCACCTACTCTTTTAATGAGCTCATGTCATTGCGAGAGAGAAAGATCGGTAGGACCATGGAGAAGGTGTATGTTCCAAAGGAGGAGGCTTTGAAGATCATTCAAGGTTAGGCTGCATTTCTATTGGATTTAAGCGCATAAATCGTCTATGTTCTCTCTAAGATTTAAAGCTTGTCCCAAATTGCGAGCAGGCGGCAGTTCAACTCGATGTGATATTGGCAGTATTCCATTCTATTTTCGTGAAAGGAGTCCAAACCAACTTCGAGATTGAGCCATCATTCGGTGGAAGCTTTGGAGCTCACCAATGTCAAATACACGATTTGTGGATTAGTATCACGGATCGGTTGTCCAATTATTAAACCCGACTATACTTGTTAAATTTCTCATATCAGCATGAATCATAAATAATATAGGATGCTGCTTCTCAGGATCCTAGTGTGAAATGTTGCTTCTACTGATCATCACATGGCGTGTACAACCCCAAAGTCTGAAGACATCCTATGAAGTGCTTGGAGAAATTACTTATGTTTTGGAGATTAATATTAGGTTCATAGGCAAGCCGAGCTAGCACAAAGACGGGTTTTTCTATTTTGTATATTGTATTGTCTTTCATGTATAAATGATTCGGTGGACTACCACTATCGTGAAGTTAGATACTTAATGTGTTAGCAAGGATGAAATTTCCGTTGTGAACTTATTATGGATAAAGGATAATCTTAAAGAATGACAAGTTAAAACAGACCTAAACCGATTAACAAACTCAAAATATCGAGTTATCGTTAATGTTTCGAGGCTTTTATAGGCTGCAGGAACAAACACGAACAAAATGAGACATTTGCTATAATCTGGACAACTCTCGAACCAATTTCCTATCCCAAAAGCCCGGCATTTTGTGGATTGTTATCTTCTTAGGAATGTCTTTGGTTCCAGTTTTCCAGACCCACCATAAATCAGGAATATATAATGAAGAAGTATAAAATAGCTTATTTTGTCAAGAAGTAACAATCAGTTACTGTATAAAGATTTGTTCTTGAATTCGATGTGAGAACATGCAGCCATCATAAAGCCTCTGTTTGATTCGGCTCTCCCATGGGGCTTTGATTCTCCAAAAGCTCATTGGGAAAATATTGGTTGGCGTATTTTTAGAAGTCTATTGGCCAAATATTAGTATTGGGACTGTTTGGGCTTTCGGTATTTTCGAAATGCGAGTCCACTTCTATTGTTTTTTTTTTTGGTAAAAAAAGTCCACTTCTATTGTTTATCCTAGACTCTTTTTTTTTTTTTTTTTTTTTTTTTTTTAACCGAGAGTTCCCTCAATTGCCGGCCCGGATTTGGCCATCGACAAGGTTGCTCTGTGGTCGGGTGACCTCAAGTGCCGCCTACTGGGCCTTGCTAGCAGCCAAACCTAGGCTCGTGCGACCTAAAGCGGCCGCTGGAGGTCGTCGCACGAACCAAGCAACACCGCTTGAGGTCGCGTGACCTCAAGCATTGTCACTTGGGCCTCGCCGGTAGCTAGATCTAGGCTCGCACAACCTAGGCGACCTCGCTTGCGTCATGTAGATAGATTTGGCCATCGGCGAGGCTTGGTGGCGCCACCTAAGGTCGCGTGACCTTAGCGGCCTTGCTAGCGCGCATCTAGGTTCATGCAACCTTGGCCAGCCTCGGCGACGGAGTTTCATTGGATTTAATTTTCATTTTTCTAAAAAATAAAGCCCTTTGCAAATATTGGGTTTACCAAACAATATTTACATTAAAATCGTTTTTCAATGCACTTTAAATTATAATTTGCCAAATACTCAAGCATTTCGGAAAACCTATTTAAAGGTATTTCTGCGTTTTGCCAAAGGCATTTCTTCAAAGTTAAACCAAACGGGCCCCCATGTGAGGAAAATGTTTTCCGCTTTAGTGAAAAACATTTTCTCTAATTTAGAAGGCTTTTTTTATTTTTTATTTATTTTCCATAAAACGAACGCTAAAAAATTTGGAAAATGCTTTCCTAGAAGTTATTTTTATTTTCCGTGAAATGAATAGAGCCTAAAAAAAAAGAGAGAAGAAGGAAAAATAAAAAGAATTGAAAATTCAAATTATTAAAAAAGAAAACAAGAAAGAATAAAGAAAAGAAAAAGGAAGAAGGAAAAAGAAAAAGAATTGAAAATTCAAATTATTTAAAAAGAAAACAAGAAAGAATGGGGTTAGTAGGTTATGAGACAAGAGAGAGTGAGTAAGGAAAATATTTTTCCTATTTTCTTTTTTTTATCGTCCTACTCTATTCCTACTCTACACTCACACTCTCGATTTTTGCCACGCCTCTTTGCGGAAGCGGGAGTTGAAACCCACTCCTAAAACTTATGCATCCCCCCCCATCCCTTACGGGAGGAGGGGGATTTGAACTTTTCACCTCCCTTGTAGGAAGGGTGCGCCACTATTTTTCCTAATTTGAAAAGTGAAAAACATTTTTCCCTCTTAAGAAGACTTTTTTTTTTTTTTCTTGGTGGAAAATAATTTCCACAACTAGTTCACTTTTCTCATTTTTTTCATAAAACGAACTTTGGAATATTCGAAAAGAAGTTGTTTTCCGTGAAACAAACAGTCTCTTAATAAAGTACGTTTGTTTGCATATATTTGCATTTTCCAGTCCCTCTCTCATATGAACTCCTCAAAACAAGCATCTCATCCGACAAGTCACACAACATCAACAACAGAGAAAGCAAAATAGACTGCAGCTCAAATAAATGTCTTGAGTAGCTGAAATGTTTTACCATTGTCTTTGATAAATTCAAGGACCTCGACTTCAACAGATGCTCAAACCAACAGGTGCTTGATAATGAAGAGTTTGCATCAAGCATCAGGTCTGAATGCTGCATCCCCTCTTCGCCTTGTGGGATATTAGTAGCCACTGTCCAAACCTTTTCTAAGCTAATCAATGTTGTCGAGAATCCATCCTATTGTCACCACAAATTCACTTTGATTGAAACAAAAAATGAGGTATCCTACACAAAGGAATTTTGTTGATAAAAGAATAAACCATACTGGAAAGAATATACACGGTGGAGGAAGGGAAGAAAACAATCAAGTGCATATGATTGTCAACAAAATAGAATCAGTGAAATTCACTCAGTCAAAAACAAAGATGGTCTTTGGAGAGTATTCAGCATCCACGGTAATCCATCTAAGTAGAACATTTATTTTTCTCATTGCTGGAAGCGAAAAACCCCTCTTCACTCCATTGCTTAGGAACTGAATAATGTGATGAAATTTCTCTCTCACCAAAGCACTACAAGCCGTTCAATGCTAGAACAGTACTGTCTGCTTCACAACTGCTCGCACCAGAACTGTGCTGTTCATCTATTATCTTCTTAACATTCAGCATGTAAACATCAGTCAGTATGGAAGGTCTCCTTGAGGAAGATCCCAGTTATCATCTTCTTCATCATCGGCCCTTTTCTTCTTAGGCATCTCTTTTTTAACCTGCTTTGCCAATTTAGCTTGTGGGCGCCTAGGCAGAGTCAAAAAGAAGTGAGCAACGTAATTGGGAAGTCTCAATTGGTCTGTGCAAGAGCATATTGAAAGATCACAAGATTCAACTACCAGAAATCTCTGACCCAACATCTAGATAAAAAGTAATGCATTTTCATCACCATCATCAAGAGAGCAGATGAATTTGACTGGCTACATTGCAAAATGATCAATATTTCTCATGCACGAAGTTTCTGAAGTAAATGAACATGGCTTCTGATTCAATTGCATTGATATGCTGAAACAGTCGCAGGACATTGAACTTCCCCAGCAAAGATTGATTCTTTGCTCAGATTCCGCATTTAATTTGAGATTTAACCAACCAAAGCTCAATCCCAATGGTAACTTAAGGTCATCACTCCCTAGTTTGAAGTCGATGCAGAAACAGCCGCATATTTTCCTGGCTACCCGGCAATCATGGAATGATATTGGCTAGTTTGACAAAACATGCCTGCTAGCTTTGAAGAGAAGTGATAAGACTTAAATCTCAAGCTAGCTCTTGGATTCTGCCATCAGTGATGATCTAATTTCAATGCTACCATCAAGTTTTTCTCCAGAACTTGGCCGGTCATTGTTATCCTCTAATTCAAATTCCAATGCCCATCAGTTCTGATAACAGCTTTGTTACGTCATTATAACTTCCTTATGCACCAAGAACTACCGTTCTCTCGTCAATTCAAACAAAACAGAAACAAACTAGAAAAAACAGACAAACTCAACGGCGGAGGGCAGGAGGCTAATCATGCAAAGAATTTCTGAATTCAGGAAGTCAGAAAAATCAGAACTTGCAAGATCAAATACCCACAACTGCGAATTCTCAAAATAAAGATCTCATTCAAGAACCCGAACAAAAAGAGAAAAGAAAAAGAATACCTCCGGCGATTCCGTCTGGCAGCTTCTCGAGTCTTCCGCTTCCTGTACTCCTGCTGGGTCTCGAAGAACCGCCTGCGCCGGCATTCTGGGATGATCCCGGCCTTCGCGACCTCCCTCCTGAACCGATTCACCAGCCTCTCCTCCGGCTCGTTGTCGTCCACGGTTATCTGCACGTTATACGTCGATTTGAAGAAAAGGGTGTTCGCGTACGCCAGCGCAGGGCACGCGGTCGACATCACCGCCGGCGACGGCGACGGACCCACGTCGGCCACGAGCGGCGCCCACTTCCGGCTGTGGGCGTCGGCGGGTGGGGGCGGAAGGCGGAGCCATGTCACTGCGCTCGAAGAGGAGGAGGTGGTGGGGTTGACTTGGGAGGAAGAAGAGAGGAGAGGAAGTTGGCGGAGAGCGAGGAGGCGCTGATCATGGTCATCGGTCTCGTCGACTACGTTGTTGTCGTTCGCTTTCTCGGTGTCTGGGTCGTTCCTTAATTTTTGTCTGTACTGTATCAAGTGGCCATTCCTGTCTTGGCCCACTTTAATGTTGCTGGCCCAAAATCATCTGTTGGAGAATTGGGGAACATGGGATTTTCGATCCTCCCCTTCTTAGTAGATCAAAACCTTAACGTAAGACCCTTCATCACATTAATTGACTCATAAAATTTTCGATTATATCAATTTATTTTTAAACATTTTTGACGATTTGCTAATTTAATCATAGATCTTTCAATTATATTAATTTAATTCTAAATAACAAATTTAGAACTAAAATGGCAAATCTTTAAAAAATTTAGGACTATATGGACACAATGGAAATAGTTAGCACTAAATTAACAAATTATAAAAAAATTATGATTTAATTGACATATTAAAAATTTTATAATCGAATTGACTGCCATATAATGGATTTAAAGCTTTTAGACAATTATGCAGAAAAATTTCAAGAACTAAATCTGAATACATCATCCATACACACCTTTGGCATTGGCTTTTTCGAAGGGAATTTCCATTGATAGTGTGATTTGCTATAAGAAAAAAAAAACAATCAGCGAGAACAGTCGGGTGTTTTTCGATATTTGACCTTATCGAATATTTTCTCCGAGCCATCGCCGGCAAACTGCAACGGGACAACAACCGCGCATCATTCGCCTTTCTACAAGTCCACCGGCCAGCAGTCTCCAGAGAAAAGAGTATTGCAATTACAGCAGGTATGGGAACTTGTTGACCTGAACATTCTTTTTAACTGCAAGAAAATTATGACATCCATTTTCACAGATAAATAGCTCGCGGGGTAATCTTACAAGCAGGCATTTTAGCGTTATAGAACGTTGAGCAATTTACACCAATGCGCCGTGCTTCTCGGAATCTGCCATACATCATTGTGAGCATTGGTAATAGGAAGAAAAGAACATAAAAAAAGATCAGCCACTTGTGCACCAATCCATTCCCAAAAGTCGGGTACGACGAACTGTTTGTGGTATCTTGCATCTTGTCATCCCCTACTCGAAGTGGATCAAGTCACCTTTTGGACACAGAGTCGGGTGAAGAAAGAACCCTGATCCATTTCGACGCCTCCATCTATTGGGTCTCCATCACTGGAAGAGCCTGCCCCAGCTTCAGCAGCCGTGAGGTCCTCTGAAATGCCAGCTTACTTGCTCTCACCTGATTCTGATCTCCCACAGAGGCAGAGGGACTGCTAATCTAGAAAAGCATATCATTAGTTGGCTCATATTCAAGAAGACTTGCCTCTTGGTCCTAAGTTGCCCCTGCCAGGAAACAGTGAAGCACAGGACACTTATTTCCACGAGGACTAGAAAAGCAGGAACCGAAACCCCTTGCTGGAGTGTTTTCCTTTGTACGCAGGATTTCTTCCAAGTTTCCTGTGCCCAACCAGTTACTTTTAACTGACGCCAAATAATATCAAATGGTAAAGAACTAATAGAGCACTTACATTGAGAGTCGATGATGTGCGCGATGCAAGCAGGTATTGTTGGGGAAGATTCATCTAGAATTCTATACTTCCTCTAATTCCTCTAGGGATTTTAATTATTCCCTTGGACAGATCAGATGGGAGGCTGATATTCTTTGACTTGACAGCAGTTTCTACAGTTGATTCTAATACCCGTGAAGCTTGAAGGGCCATCTCAGCATGACGTTGGAGACATGACATAGCTAACTACAAGAAGGGAGATACGATTTTGGTCATTCATGTAAAAGATACTTGATGAATGAACTTCACTATTGTCAGATTACAACCAATGTTGCACATGTTAAAATCCAAGATATATTTCAAATTGATATCATATGAGCTAAGCGAAAAGTGGAAAGAAATGAAAAAAGGAGTGAACAAACGAGCAGTCACAGCAGATCTCAACCTAAGACCAAGACAAGGTTGCCTTATGTGAAAAACTTAATGACAGAAAGGGAGGCAATGAAGAGCGTGCATGAGGAACATTGACTTGCATGTCTGCAACATATCTCGGCTTTCATGATACATCCTATGACATACTGTCTATGCAGTGAACTTTCCATTTAAACATGCTTACAAGAGTTTTCCTTTCTCCTTCATGGTGTCAGTGTGCACTGATATGACTTTCCATATGATTGTAAATGTTAGAGCCCGAGCATTACTCAGAAACTGAAAAAATGAACAAATATGACAATGTTCCCAGTGAAAGTATTCATTCTTTACCGTATAGCATTCTCTGTCAGGGTCAGACTCCACAACCTGGATGGCCCATGTCCGGACCCATTCAAGACCTTTAGAAATTTCTGCTTTGCCTTCAACCAAGGCAGATGCGACAAACGAAGGAGGAAGCGCTATTAATACACACAAAGCAGCAAAGAGCACAGCTCTCCTAACATATGCTTCACTGTGATGGCAAACTTCTCTGCAAAAATAAGAATTCACTTTCAGATTGCAAAGTTCTGCAGTTATCTTGAAAAGCATATCCTAAATATGATGGTGGTTATTTGCACTCAGTGCTGCCTCGTGTATTGATATTTCTATACCTTGATCCCAACAGATCTAAAAGAGGTGGAGCCAATACAGTTGCTTCAGGATGCATAGAAGTGCATTTCATGCATACACCGAGCATATAGATAAGTTTTCCCAAGACTATATGATCCCTTCCGAGCAAGTCAACACCATGCCTTTTCTTATCAAATCCCTGCATGGCAGGGAGCATAAAAGCTGCTGCATATACAGGAAATTTATTCTGGGATACGTCAATCTGATCTTCTTGCATATTCATAGACTTAATGCTCCATCTGCGCGTCTTTCCTTGCTTCATCTGACCAGGTTTTGGAGGAAGCTCTCTCTCATAATGAGTTGACCAATTTGGAACATTTTCAGTCCCCATACTTGACAAGTTCAGCACAGAGCCGGTGCCTGCTACCTCCTTCCAGGAACCCACGCCAGCAGGTCCTGCACTACTGGGCAAGAACCATGGCCGACTCTCCGAAGTGATAGACACAAGAGGCCCTGTCTGATGTTTCAATCGCATAATCTTGGCCTTGGCAAGTTCTTCTGCTGCTTCAGTCATTATGTCGAGTATCATTATCCTTTGGCTTACATCCACATTTGGTGAGTAAAGTAGTTGGTGGGCAGTTTCAAGGGACTGCAGTGGACATGACACTACCAAAGCAACCAATGCCCTTTGTCTTTTCTCTTCTGCTGAATCTTCCTCACCTTCAACAGCCACATCAGAGCAACGAATTTGTATAAGAGTTCTAACAAGATCGCTTGCTACATATTTTAGTTCATCAGGGGATGCTCTTACAAGCTTTTCAACAACTTCAAGAGCCTGCTCCACCTGCAACCAACAAAACAAGAAAGGAGTATGTTCGCTCAGAGAACTCCTGTGTCAATCTCGTCAAACCAGATTGATTGGAAATTTTTCCAAAACCAGTATTCCTTATATTGTGGATTTATCATACTACAAATGTGCAAAGCAAAATTTCACTAAAGAAGATCTCATAATTGGCCTAGGAAAGAAATGGATTCTTCAAGAGAGTTGTGCAAGATAACAAAATAAACAAGCACAACAGGATGACTTACCCCATCAACATCGTCAGTTTTGCGTAATGCTGCCACAACATCAACCAACTGTGAAAATCTTCTCTTTAAATCAGTTTGATCATCTGTCAAGTCATATGGCTCCAACGAAGAGTCACTCGAGGCATCGGAACTTTCGCTTATGTTTTCATAATTATCATAATCAGATTCTCTTTCAAGTTCTAGACTAGCTGGATCAATAATCTCATCAGGGTCGATCATCTTATACTCAGACAACTTCTTCCTTTCATCTTTCAGATTACCTTCCTGCCCATCAGTGGCTATATCATTAAACTCATTTGTGTCCACGGTGCCAACAGATGTCTTTGTTTCATGAATTCCCTTTACTCTGCCATTAGAGGCAGGCAGCGCACTGTCTTTGGAGGTACCTAAACCAAATTCCCAGTCGATACTCTCACCACTGAAGCTATCATCAAGGTACAAAGGATTTTTTGGATCAATCACTTTCGAGAATGCTAGAGCGATGCTGCTAGCCATTTTTCTAACTAAATGGTCAGGACTCTCCAGCCTACCTGCAAGAGGTCAAACAACAATTAAAAGGGAAGAAACAGTAACCTTATTGCCATTGAAACTAGTAAGTGGACAAAAATATACAGCTAACTCCTTGAAGAATTGAGTGCATCACATCCTTAGACTTATCCAGTTCCTCTTTAGACATCTGCTCCAGTAAAAGGCCTACCGCTGCAGTAACATCTGAACGAAAATCAAGGTAATACATAATGCCAAATGTCATACAATATTACTTTGGTCCTCAAAATTTGGGATACATTTTGTCTGGTAAAAGTTTTAACACATGCAACAGGCACCCAATCTATAGGAACTATAACAATATTTCAAAGAAGATGGAAGAGAGGTTCCGTTATTTCATTCTTTTAACGTAGACCAGCAGTCCTCAATACTGAGAACCATCAATAGATCACAACAAATAATCAGAGGATACAAACTTGCTGCTCCAATGACGCTGATCGCACAAACTCCTGCTTGGACCATACTACCACCAGACTTTGCAGTGTAATTGGAAGATGTTGTGAAACATGATTTGAGACTTGTGAATCAGGATTAGGAGGGCATCCAAATACAGCAAACTGAAATATCCAACGCAGGCACCGAACAGGTAGTACTTTCCAAAGTAGAAATTTGTCCAGAAACAATGTCCTGAGTCCCCAAAAAAGTTGCACGATTGACATGTGGCGTTATGCAAATCATCAAAGAAACAAACCATTCTATAATTTTCACTGAATTCCAGGTGTAATCTAAAATTATAACCAGGGAATCGCATCAAACTTCTCTTAGACAGAAATCTTTACTGCAGGTAGGTGTCTGCCTGTATGTAAGGATTTGATGTAGTCCAACAGCAATTTCTCTCGATAGCTAAAGTTATAGATGAAACACAACAATAGCCCATCACATCAACAGGCATGTAAGAGACAGATGGACAGCAGCAAGTTAAAAGCGCTTCCTGGAGTCGGAGAGGTTTTGGAGTTTGGATAAAGACAGCTGGATAGAATGACAAAAATCTACATATGTCAAAGCAATAACAATGATAAACAACTTGCGTACCGAACAGATTTTTGATTATAGAACAGATTGTGAAACAATATCCAAATGACCCAGTAAGCTTCAGTGTCATTTATATGCTCAGTAGCAAGCCCACGTAAAAACTCTTCTGAAGTTCTTTCAACGGCATAGGAATCTTTTATATTTTCCATCATCCTTATCCAAAACTGGGACCCTGGATCTGATTCAAATACATCTGCTCCAATAGTTGTTCCATTTGATAACAATAAGCCTCGGACGTGACTAAGTATCCGAGGAACCACTTCACTTGCTAAAACATCTGCCCAAAAAGAAATCCAGTACTCTATTGTCAAATCTCAAGTCCACTGGACACCATTTTGAAAGGAAAGACACAATTATGTATTAACATTGCAAATACAATGAACTAAGAATAAGTCAGATAGCAAACTCACAAGAATAATATCTGACTTTTACGATGGCATAATATTGTGTGACATAAAGGAAAACAGTACTATCTAACAAAGAATTTGGCAATGTCTAGCACCCAAATTATCCAGTGTTTATATTTGTGGAAAGTTCAAGACAGTGTCTGGTTGTACTTGGATCTAGAGTGTTACACATATTTAAGAATCTTCGAATAGCATAGTCTAATCACTTCCAAATGCAACTTAAGTGGGTAATGACTCTTAGGTCCATAACTCTTTTCACCGGCAATTCAGATCAGAATGGGTAAGCCCATGAACAAAGACCTCTACAACAGAAGCTCCAACAATGAGACGGAATTAATAACATCAACAAAGATAATGTACATCAAAGTGAATTCAAACCATTGTAGGAGTACAATCTATTCACTTATACATAAGCAAATTGCAGTCGCATCACCCAGTCACTTAGGTTTTTGTTGTTGGTGGCAGAAGCTCTGCTACATAAGAACAAAACTCTCTTTCGCTCATAAACACGAGAAAACAAAACATGCAGAGCTTAAGTATGTTACTGACCTGTAAATCCTCGACGACAAATGCGAGCAAATGTCTCCCCAGTAAAATGAAAGGCACCATGCATCTCACTCTTGTCAACAGTCCTTCCAGGATCTGTTGTCGAATCTCTTCCATCAACTCCACAGAGAAGCTGAGTAATTATCTGCCTGAAGAAAATGCTTTAACTCTCTTGTAAAGAACAAACACATCAAAGGAGGATCAAATAAGTTCTGCTCCAAAATCACTTAACCAGTGTATTTAATATTGGTGAAATCATTAGGTAAGGTTCCAATTAGTAAGAAGAAGAAACCACATAGGCAAGCAAACTCAACATCGGGAATAGCAGAACAAAGGATACTGTGCTGAAAGAGAAGGTGGAGCTTTGAATTGTGCTTTGTCAGGCACGGATGCTATAAGCTGCGCCACCCTCAATATGAGATGCTGGAGTTGTTCATGAGATGAACCTTCCCTTTGTGATTTAGCAAACTCTGTAGCAATACGGAGCACTCCAGTGCTTTCAAGCAAGAAAAGCACTATTAATCTGTCAAGAGAATAAAATGTTATATTCACTGCATTGTTGGCATTGTGTTCCTCAGATTCAAATGTCCTTAATAATGGCTTGGAAAGACAAAGTTATACAGGTTGATATAATTATCCTTTCCACTTTATTAAGTAAGAGAAAAGGGCCTTCGCTCACACCTCTGGATATTCGAGACAATGGCATTGACATCAAGACCAGCACTGCTGTCTAGTTGTAGACGAGGAATCAGAGTCTGGACCACCTCGGTGGCAAGTCCGTCCACAAAGAAAACATCATATACGTGCTTCTGTGCAGTAAAGGGAAAGCAAGCAAGCCAGTCCGAGGCAACATCTGACCAGATAACAGTTACAATCAAAACTAGTAGGTGTGTATGAATCATAAGTTTCTGACAAGGATAAAATTTGGGGGATCATGTAAGGATAAGGAAGAATTTTGGGGTTCATCAACTCAGGCATCAAGTATGCCGCTTCTGACACCAAGTTAAAGAAGTGCAACCTCAATAGCAATCACATGTCTAATCAAACGGTAAAGCGATGTGACAAGGAATCATGGCTCCAATGAGAAAGTGCGCAGGATCGACACAGAAGCGACAACTAATCTGCCAGAGGAAAGGAGACTCCAAGTCCTTTCCTGCCTTGCGTGGGGATGAGATGGCTACTTTTTGAGGAATAAAACACAACGAAAAACCATAACATGCAAAACAACGTGCTACCGTATAATAGGACTCTAGCTAAAGCTGGAAATGCAGCTCCACGGTAGAACGCCTGCCACTGATCTTCTCTCTCATTTGCAGAAGGAATCTTTGTCCCAAGAATCTACATCAAAAAAAAAAAAAAAAAAAAAAGGCAGCCAACATCACATTAATTGAAGCTAAAACCCCATAAGAAGAGTCGGGTCTGAACAAAAAACTGAAGCAGCCCAAGCAGCCACCTGATCTCTGTATCCTTCATCAACAACGCCTGCACATCAAGACACAAAACAGTGAAAGACCACACAACTCCACTCACCAACTCTAGAATGACCACAAATGACAGAAAAGACAGAAGCCCACAAGCACAGTTACCAAGAAAGAAGTAATCAACTCATTCATGTCATCTAGCACGCCCGCACGAGCCAAAGACAGGAAAAACACTCCAAACAGAAGCGACCCAAATGAGGTCGAAAGTTCAGAAGCAGTCCCGTGTCTCGAAGAGCAAAGGACATTCGAGTTTTCCAACGTTATACAATATAGAAAGATCATGGGGAAAAAGCGAACGAGATAGGGACCTGCGAGAAGAGAGGAATCGACGGGGAAGAGAAGGGCGGCGAGGGAGTGGAGGGCGCAGATCACTTGGTCCACGTGCTTCGCCTTCTTTATGGCTGCGATCGCCTCGCCCGCCTTCTCCAGCATCTCCGCCTCCATCGCCCGTCTCCGATCGCCGTCGCTGCTCACGGCGTTCTGGGAATTTGAGAAATAGTGACAGCTTCTCGAAGTCTATAACAAAACCCGACCGCGAAAGCGGTTACCCGACCACCGGTATGGACCCCGCAGTCGGACCCGGTCCAGAAAATTGGCAAGCGGTTCGGGTCACAATCTGGACCGGGACTAAAACAATCTTCTATTTTTTTTGGCAAACATAGGTACAGAACCAAGAATAATAAGGGCCTATTCGGTAAACATTTTCTTCTCGAACTTAGAAATAATCTTTTTTATATTGTTCCCCAGATAAGTTTTTGAACATTTAAAAATATTTGGTAATTGCTCAACATTTCTATTTCGGAATAAAAATACTTTTGATACAATACACAATTTTTTTTTTAACTTAAAATTTCTTTTTAATATTTTTCTCTTTTTTCCTTTCCTCCTCTTCTTCTCTTGCCACGTTGACAAAGCAACCAGCTGAGTGAAATCCTACAAGCTCACTAAAGCCTCACCAGGCTAGGGTGAGGCCTAATTAAGCCAAGCCTCATCAATGGCTGAGCAAGCTCGCTTGCCCACCGTCGAGACTGGACCTTGTCCTAGCCTGGTGAGACTTTAGTGAGTTTGTCAAATCTCACTCAGCTAATCACCAGTGATCAAGAATGAGGTAGAAGGAGAGAAAATGAAAGAAAAGGAAAAGAAGAAAAGAAAATTGGCTTAATTCTATAGTTGTGCTCCATAACAAATAAGCAATTTTTTCTACTTCTTAGTTATGTTTCATAATGGATTTTTGTTCTTCCTTTTTTTCGAGAATAAACTAATTGAATTAAGCATTGTTTATTGGTTACCAAACAACCCCGAACATCTAAAGTTTGTCATTACAACTTTATTACGAAGCAAAACATGAGATAATTCTCTAGGAGAGCCTAAAACAAATTTTTTCTTTGCCCAACGTGTGTTGATGGATTTTTGCTTTTTATTTTTTATTTAAATTATGTTTATTTTGTAAAAAATAAATGATTTGGAAAATATTTATCCAAAGATTATAATTTTAAATAATTATTCAATGAAAAATATTTTTATTATCAACAAAAATATATGTTTAAACATTTTCATGAAAAATGAAATAATTTTTCATTTATTCATTTTTGTAAAATACAAATGATCACTTTCAAAAAAATATTTTCCAATTCATCAATTTTCCACTAAAAAAATTGTACCCTTAATTAAAATCTTTTGGCTTATGTAATTTAATTTTGTTTCATCCAACGCACTTGAAACCTTCTTATTACTGACGTATAAATTCACATAAGTTAGTATTTTAGATTTTAATTCAATCCCTATCCAACTTCAAAATTAGACTGAACCAATCGATTTTGGATGATTCCCTAAGGAACTAATCCTAATCACAATTCCTAACTAGTTTAGTTCCCGATTCACATAAAAGTTGACCGTTCATATCGAATTGATGCATCAGTTAAGCTTTCTTAACTTTTTTTATTTTGAAACAAATCTGAATTAGTAATTTTTTCAAGGAGAAATAAAAGAAAAAAAAATTCACTAGACGGCTCCCAATTCCATAAATGAAGAACCGATCTGATTCCAAGCAGGAACTGACCCATCTCGAAACCAATCACACGTATCTACGGTCACTAATCAGGGTTTAAGATCCGGCCCGGATCGGGTAACCCGAAAACCGGCGATTCAAGTGAAAATCGGCGATCGAAACCGTTATACGAAAAACCTCGGCCAAGATTCCGCCTCCTCCCTTCTCCCTCCCCATCTTTCCATGGCGGCGGCGGCGGCGGCAGTGGCAGTGGCGGAGACCCGGCGGCAGCCGCGCCCGGGCGGCGGCGGCTTCCAGGCGCACGGCCTCACCGAGGAGGAAGCCCGCGTGCGGGCCATCGGCGAGATCGTGAGCGCTATGGTGGACCTCTCCCGCAAGGGCGAGACCGTCGACCTCAACGCCCTCAAGTCCGCGGCGTGCCGCAAGTACGGCCTCGCCCGGGCCCCGAAGCTCGTGGAGATGATCGCGGCGCTCCCGGAGTCCGACCGCGACGCGCTCCTCCCGAAGCTCAAGGCGAAGCCCGTCCGCACCGCCTCCGGCATCGCCGTCGTCGCCGTCATGTCGAAGCCCCACCGGTGCCCGCACATCGCGACGACCGGGAACATATGCGTGTATTGCCCCGGGGGGCCCGACTCGGATTTCGAGTACAGCACGCAGTCGTACACTGGCTATGAACCGACGAGCATGCGCGCGATTAGGGCTAGGTAAGCGCTTCGTGTTTGGTCTCGTCGTATTCAAAGTTGGTAACTTTATCTGTGTACTTATGGTCCATGATCATTTCGTCATTCATACTATCAATCAGAGCAGTGTAATTCGTTATTATAGTTGTTGGTGCTGTGTTTGTTCTGCATTCCAAAATTATGAAGATTGTGGAGTAGTTAAAAAGGAGGAAAAACTATGAGATTGTAGAGTGAGTGTGAGGTAATGCACTGTCATTTGCGAAAACCTTATACCTTTAATGTGGGTTTTCAGGTATAATCCGTATGTCCAAGCCAGGGGTAGGATAGATCAGCTTAAGCGGCTGGGTCACAGCGTTGACAAGGTTTGTTTGCGGGCTCTGTTAAATTACATTGTCCTGTTTGTAGCTGCGAAAGTTCCCGTTTGGTGTTCTGTTGTGATGTGGCTTTTATATGCCTTGTTTTGGGTTTCAGGTGGAGTTCATATTGATGGGCGGCACTTTCATGTCTCTACCAGCAGATTATCGTGATTACTTCACCAGGAATCTTCACGATGCTTTATCAGGACATACTTCAGCCAATGTTGAAGAGGCAGTTGCCTACTCAGAGCACAGTGCGGTGAAGTGCATCGGCATGACCATTGAAACGTGAGTTACTGATGACTTTGAGAATCAACTGTGTCAACAGCTAGAGTGAGGTCAATTTATTTCAGTAGTTTGTTTAGGTTCTGAATTTTCAATGCTAACAGCATTCTGTGCCTCCAACAGAAGTAAAAAAACTCCTTCTAGTTATCATTAGAGGGAATGGTGCTGTAGCCTCGAGCTCTTTTTCTGATAGCAATTCTTTAACTAGTCAGGATCAACTAAGTATCCCTAGGCATAAAAAGATGCTGGGGATTTGGGAACGGGCAATTGACAATCTTTTACATCCCTATACTATAATTTCTTTGGGCTTCTTTGTATTAGCATCTAAAAACAGAGAAGGCAATATGGTTAGGATAATTTAAGGGTCACTGAACTGCTGTTTGGTGGAGGTTTTTTTTCCATTTTATAGTTGGTAATATTTTGTTTAACCTTCTTTTCCTTCTGCGATACACATTTCTCAAAGTGAACTATACCTGCCTTTGCTCCTTTTTCTTCTGTAGAAAGAATTCTCTCTCCATGGTTGAAATGTCCATTTTAGCCGTCTGAATGTAATAAATCTTCTTTTCTGTCAGGAGACCAGACTATTGCCTTGGACCCCATTTGAGGCAAATGCTTTCCTATGGTTGTACACGACTGGAAATTGGGGTCCAGAGCACTTATGAGGATGTTGCACGTGACACTAATAGAGGTCACACCGTTGCCGCTGTGGCCGATTGTTTTTGCTTGGCAAAGGATGCTGGTTTTAAGGTGCACAGTCATGAATCTTATCACTTTATTATGTAATACTTACATGGCTTCTCTAATGAAAACACAAGCAAGTTGATACTTAATGTTACGAGAAGATAGCATTTGATAATCCTAGAGGACTTTGGTTTGAAGAGCTGACTTCAATGAATCAATTGTATCTGTGGAACTGTTCAGCATTTCACCTTATTGGGCATGGACTACTTTAGTATTTCTTTTCACCCAGCCTTTGTGCTTCTTCTGTAGGTTGTTGCTCACATGATGCCGGATCTTCCTAATGTGGGGGTTGAGAGGGACTTGGAAAGTTTCCGGGAGTTCTTCGAAAGCCCCCTATTTAGAGCTGATGGACTTAAAATATATCCTACCCTTGTGATTCGGGGAACCGGGTTGTATGAACTTTGGAAGACTGGCAGGTGTGATCTCTCTCTCTCTCTCTCTCTCTCTCTCTCTCCTGGAATTATGATATTTTTGGATCTGGTTTACCACGATCGAAATGGTTTACATATTGTCCTGCGAAATACATATTGTTGATGAGATAGTGATTTTAAGAATTTGATGTGTTTTCTATAGTCAAGTACTAATTATAATTGGCATGCATTTCAGGTATAGAAATTACCCACCCGAGCAACTTGTGGATATTGTCGCAAGAATCTTGGCAATGGTGCCACCTTGGACGCGTGTCTATAGAGTTCAGCGTGATATTCCAATGCCTTTAGTCACTTCTGGTGTTGAGAAAGGAAACCTTCGCGAATTAGCTCTGGCCAGAATGGATGATTTAGGCTTGAAGTGCCGAGATGTACGAACTCGTGAAGCTGGAATTCAGGTAACTGGAGAAGTCCATGCTTGAACGGAATGTTTTATTTATGGGCTGGAGTCACAACAATTGGAATTTATAAAGTTTCTCTGTGATTGGTAAAGGACATACACCATAACATCAGGCCAGAAGAAGTGGAGCTTGTTCGACGTGATTATTCAGCAAATGAAGGTTGGGAGACATTTTTATCGTATGAAGATACACACCAGGTCTCTCTCTCTCTCTCTCTCTCTCTCTCTCTCAAGCGCGTGTGTGCACAAAGAAAATAGAAAAAAGAATCAGAGACAAATGCATATTCATAGTATGTGTGTGCATGCAAACAAATGTTGATCTCTGGCAGCAGTTGGTAGCTGCTTTGCCATGAAGTAAGTTATAGTTGTACACATGTAGAAAATTGATAATGCTTAGAAAAAGAGATGCTTCAGCTTCTGTTGTGCACATGATACTGATTTAAAACCACGAGATTTAGGGTAATCTGCACAGACTTTGAGATGGCAGAATACTCTCTTATCTGCTAGCAATGAATTCTAAATTGCATTTTTTATATCTTTTGATGTACAATGTGTCCTATGGCATACTTAAACCCTTAAATACCTTCTTTCAATATAACTCAGGATATACTTGTTGGTTTGTTGCGCTTGCGGAAGTGTGGACGGAACACTACTTGCCCTGAGCTAATTGGGAAGTGCTCTATCGTTCGTGAGCTTCATGTGTATGGAACTGCTGTTCCAGTTCATGGACGTGACGCTGAGAAATTGCAACACCAGGTAACCCATGTCTACTAAAGGATGAAAAAGAAGGACAGTATTAGCATTAAAACTTGGATGCCACTTTATGTGCCTTGGGACAGATGACAACATCGCGTGACAACACCCATTAACTTCCCCCATGGTGCAATTGTTACAGGGTTATGGTACACTTCTGATGGAGGAAGCCGAACGAATCGCTCGTAGGGAGCATAGATCGACAAAAATAGCAGTCATATCCGGTGTGGGAACTCGCCATTACTACAGGAAATTGGGCTATGAGCTCGAAGGGCCTTACATGGTGAAGTACCTCGAGTGACAAATTTTGTAGAATGGGTATTGGGTTTGCATTATGATAGCATCTGTTTAATTACCAATTTTGTATACCAGTGTGAGGAAATGATCTATGAATATGTTAAATTGCAAAAGAAACCATCTATATTCCTTTCTTCACTGAGATCCGTGCCCCATCTTTTTACAGGGCCTGCGTTGAATTTGTTCTGCTTTTACGATCAGACTGATGCACTCTCTTGTACATCACAGTCTAGCAAATCCTTCCTCAGAATCTCTTCTTCACTCATCAGCTGACCTATTAAATCATGTGAAAACTTTGTCGATGGCAACGATGGCTCTGTATTTTGCTGAGCAAGAAAAACGCTGCAAGCAATCCGAGAATCAGACACAAAATCGATAGGAAAGAATATAAAGTTGCAGGTCTTAACCTCAAGGGCTAGATGAGAATTGGTTTAAACTAAGCGAAAGCAAAAGCGACATTGCAACTCAACTATAGCATTTTGACAGACTGTTTCGGTCCTTCATAGTCCATCTTCCTGCAATTGATTTGAAGGCATGCCGATTAACTTGTACAGCCAGCTGGACCTGAATCAATCCTATAATCTAACTTGGAATTAATATCTGCTACCCAATTTGCGGATCTTGGACTATTTCTTACGAGCGGCAGTTCGCCTCTCCATTTCTTTTTGCAGTCGTAGAAGGCTAATTGGAAGAGCAGCCAGGTAGATCCATTCCACATGAAACTTGGTAGATGAAGTGGCTCGTGATATGTTCGTACTGCAGTCAGAACCTATCGGCACTCGTTTAGAGAATGTCTTCCGAGGAAAACGAAATCTCTAGAGCTTTTGTATGGTTCAAGTTCTCACAACTCGAGGATCTGGGATTGTTATGTTAGGTAAGTTGCAGAAATGATCCCTGGTTGATGCATTACCTCGTTCAGTGATATGTACCGCATTTGACTCGATTGGCACTCCATTACAGAGGAAACGATGAATAAGAGAAGGTCGTGAACAGAACAATGACGATGAGATTGAGAATACCTCTAGATTTTTTTTAATAGCTAAAATGATGTCTTTGAAGTGGAAACATGTGGTCAACTTGGTCTGAGCATTCGCATTCTACTTCAGACCGAACATTGTGAAGAGCTATCATGGAATGACTCGGAAAGGGACTTTTCAATTCTGATCATATACAAATCCAAGGTTGGCTCACTAAACCAAACAAAAGGGACACATCTCCAATCAATAAGTTTCTTCACCTACAATGAGGCATTTCCTTGTTCGTTTAGTCAACTTCCGCCCGCAAAGTCAATGCAATCTCAAAAGGGCATACGCATTTCACGTTAGATAAATCGGATATCAGCGATATCATATCTCAAAAGGGCAGACACATTTCAAGTTAGACAAATCGGATATCGGCAATATCATATCGCTTGTCTAACAGCAGTTTGAATCATATATGGCAGTTCATGGTGAGCAACAACGATGTAAATCCATAAAATTTACCATCTCACTTTTCCTACGTATTAGATAGCAGCAAGGTAACAAGAGACATTCTACTTCTGCGGAATCATAAAACAAAGACACGCTTAATAAATTACACATCGTTTTCTTCGGTTATCATATTTGCTGATCGCATAAAGCGGTACATGTAGCGCGTGGCCTGCTAGACTCACGTCCACACTTGCAAATATATGACACGAAAGTACATGATATTCCACCCAAAAGAAATTATACGTATGAGTGGAGGACTAATGCTCTAGAAATTGTGCCTTTCCAATTTAACGTACAAGAACACCAGCACTCTGATAACTTCTTCGAGATCTCCAAAACTTGCCACTATATCATATTAACTTCATTCAATTGAAAAAGAAAAGAAAAGAAAAGAAAAACATATAGCTTCATCCTACAGTCCAGCGGGCAGATCTGGGCCATTGATGACCTCAGTTTTGCTGCCCCCTTTCCACGTTCCCCTTTTTCTTCAGTGAAAAACATTTGTTCCCGCAAACTCCGAATCATGGGGTTTGTGCATGCAGCCATTAACCTAGTGAATATTCGAATCCACCATAATCTGGGCATGTCATGAAAGTGGAGTTGCTATTTTATGAGCAGACTTGTACTCTTCTTCTTAGTCCCTCTCTTTCTTGAACTAGTTTCAGGGCCTTCTTCCTCTTCAGCCTTTTGCTCAGCCTCCAGTATGGCCAGCTGCAGGGTGAGAACCACCAGAAAATTGTAAGTACTTGTGCAAGCTCAGGGAGGGAATGAACATATTGCCATCTAACTAAAGAATGTAAAAGAATTACTTCATCTAGAATCGGTTTAAGCTCCCTGTAACGAATGACAGCAAGATCGAATCCATCCTTTCTGAGCTCCTGCAATTCGGATAGGACAATAGTGTATTTGTTCTTATTAATTTGGAGAGACCAAGAGAGACTGCACAAATCAACACTTGCACCAGCGAAACAAAAATTGACATGCTGCAAGCACCAAGAGTTACACTTCCTATGTCTGGAGATCGACCATAATTTGTCATCTTCTAAATTCACTTTCAATGCCTCGAGAGAAGCTGACACATGTTTAATTTTCTGTCCAGACTAACAGAGATTCAGCACAAACAGTTCCATTCAACTTCTGTACACTAATTTAGTGCACAGTGGGTCGGAAGGGAGGGAGAATGGGGATGTTACTAGAAATGGTGGGTTCAGAAACTGAGTGGTCAGAATTTTGTTTTTCCGTTGAACCAGTTTGCCTGAAATGCTTTTAATGAGATAGACGACGATATTTGCTTCATCTGCCATGAAAAGACAGGAACAAACCTTTCCAGTATGTTGAGTATGCTCATAAGCTGCCATTTGCCAATACATATTTGTACGTTTATAGAAATCCTTCAGGGATTCTCCAGGCTTCACAATACAACATGAAAGCAATTAGGTACATAAGTTGGATAAACCAACGTATTCATAAAAGAGGAAAAACATGAAACGCAAGTCTAACATATCCAATCCATGCTTTTGAGATGTCAATTATACCCAGATATGAAGTGTTAAAGATGAGAACCTACCACAGGTGTTCTCTGGGAATCTGAGAGCCCAAGGTTGGCTCTGATCTGCTCTATCCTAAGTCGCTTTTCCTTCCTACGAAGAATTTTTCCTTCACCCTTTATTATTGCGACAGCATCTCCCACGTGAGACGAGGCAGAAGCATCTTTTCTAGCCTTCCCACAGGAACATAAGAAAAACATGCATGAGAACAAAAGGAAATCTGCCAAAATGCCTTTTCGGAAATAACTGAGACAAAACAAAAGGCAATACGCACTTAGAACCCACCATTTCCCTGCATATTCTGGACATTTATTAATGATAATTAGCCACACAGATTATAGTATTTATGGTCATTAGCCACAAACACCACTCACCACCATGTATCTTTATCACCATTGCTTCACTGTGTTTAGACACTCCGAACAGTTTGACCAAGCACAGATCTGATTAACAGATTGTATCAATTTGACCTTCACACTTGTTACAACAAAGAATGAAGCAACCCTGAGTCTCAAAAAGTAATCGACAGTATTTTTTTTACAGAAAATTGGATAAATCTTCATTTGACGTCAAATTGATGTAAATGGGAAATAAGCATATAAATTCCTAAAGAGGAAAAGTATAAGCATATAAATTCCTAAAGAGGAAAAGTAAAGTCACCTCTGAAGCATCATCTGCATCGCTACCCTCATCCTCATTCTCACTGACATCATCGCTATCAGTTTCATCCTCACTGTCTTCTCCATCTTCATCTTCATCCTCATCCTCATTTTCATCCTCTGAGGCTTCTATCCATTCTGATTCAGATGCCTAAATTGGAAAGCTGAAAATAACAATACAGAAAGCAGCATCAAAACACAACGTAATTTTCTAGGAATTTGCTGCTCCACTACTTTTCTGGAAAAGAATGTCAACATTAGCTAATAAGAAAGCTTTATGTTTGAAATACTTCATACACATTAGAATACTTATAAAAGATCACATAAGAATAAAAAAAAATAATTATGAAAATAGAACAAACCGGTATAATGCACTTCCATTCGTCGAGCTTGCTGAGATTGAGGCAGTACAAATCATCAAGAGTAATTTCTTGATCCTTGACTTCCATCATCCCTCCATATACATATAGAGTATCTTTCCCAACCGCCGTGCAAGAATTTATGCGTCCACAAGGCTTGACTATCTAAACAATTGCCAGAAGTCAACAACAATAATTGCAGCAGAAACTGTGAAAGTGGGACAACCCTGCAGTCAACAATTACAGACCTCTGGCAATGGAGAATGCTGAACACCATTAGCAGGGCATGCCTGCAGGTTTCTGGCAGAGCTTGCATTTATTCCATGATTACTGATAATCAATTCTGTATCCAGGCTACGTGCTACCTCATCCATGTAACTTTCCATATCACCTGCTTCATCTAAGTATTCCAAATTATCATCCTTTTCTTTTGCTGCAAATTCTGCAGTCTGATTTTTATCATCAACATCCTCGTTGTCAGGTTTTCTATCAGAACTAAGTTTTAACTGCAATTAAATATGTAAGTGTCAAAATTTACTGTACCAAAAGATGTCAATTAATTCAGATTGTGATAAAAAAAATATTTAATCAAAAACTCTCAAACCAATAGTGAGATGATAAATTTCACAACCTGAACAAATCCTTTTACAGAGGTTATACCTTTTCCTTTGTTGACTTCTCCTTCCGTAGCTCCAATGGATACCTGCGAGGTAAGACATATAATGCAATCATACTTTATCTCTCTCTTTCCCAAAAATAGCTGACAAACATTAATTGTTGACCACAAAAGAACTTCGGTGACACTTGTGCTGAAAAAGCTTATGTCATCTGAAAAAGAAAAGGTATTATTACCAACGATGGTTGTCTAATTGAAAACCATAGAGTTCGTTCAAGAATACGCTCATCATAACATCACCTGCATGCACATAATAACAGATAACAAGCGTCAATATCAATCAAATTAGTTTATGCAATATGGTCCTCTTACTAAAGTTCTGTCTAATGTCGTCCTCGAACTGATTGCTTCGGCCTTTCATGGTATCATCAGTACATATTCAGTTAAAAGTTGCCACATTCTACACACCGATAATGGCCCACTTTTAGTCACAAGTGGACGATTAATTATAATGATGTTATCACCCCTTAACAACCAGCATAACAGAAATCAATTAGGAAAAATATGTAGGTTGAAGACCATGTAGAAATAGGGGGACCACATTGGAAAAACATTACAGGTCAAGTGAGCAAATCCATACTCATACCACACAAGTTCAATTAAGATATTCATGTATAGTAATGAATAGTCAAATACTAGAAACTGACAGCACAGAAAAGGAGATATGAGAAACTAAAAGTCAAACTTCTAAATTACTTGGAAACAATAGTCTGAAAGGATAATCATGGGAAAGCACACAGAATGACATGCAAAAGTATCTGACCTTCAACCTCCATATCAACCACACCACCAAATAGTAAAGCCCTTTTCTTATGAACACACATGGAAAATCCTGCACGTGGGCCTGGAGGCATTCCGATTTTCTTTACCTGTTAAAAAGCAAAAGGTAAGATCATGAACTTGCCAGAGAGAGAGAGAGAGAGAGAGAGTTATGTTTATTGTATGGATCAATGAACAAGGCACTGTTGCCTTGCTTTCTAGAAGTAATAGAAAACCAGAAAGGCTAGAAATAAAAGATGTCTGACTTAATGTTAGTGGTGGTGTTGGTGGTGGTGTATGAGAGAGCTAGAAAACAAAATATATGAATGTCATAATTCACAAGTAAAAAAGATAATCCATGCTATACCCTCATTAAATGAAACACGGAACCAATTTGAAGAAAAAGTCATCTTGAGGAAATGTTTTGCAAAATATAATTTTATTTGTCAGCACACTAAATGCAAAGCATACTTGATTTTCCAAAGACTGCAGCAACCATAACTATTATAAGACATAAGACAAGATATTGGGAGTATTTTCAATTACTTAAAATGTTCGCACAAGATGACAAACAAATTAGCAGGTCCAAATTCTGACAGCCATAATACATGTAAACGTTACAGTACTGCGAAAGTCTAAGTTCTCAGTTCAAACCGTCCTTTGCTACTGCAAAATTCAGCAAGCTGTCTGTGAAGTTATCAAAGAAAAAAGAAACACCCTTCTGCAAATAAACTTAGATTTACAGTAAGGCAGATGATTCTAAGTTTGTAAATTCACAGCGTCCTTTGCTACCACAATACTCTGCAAGTCATCTGTGAAGTTATTATAAAAAAAGATATGCCCTTCCTTTTCAATTGACGCATCAGCACCATCACAGAGCACAAAATTTTCATTGTGTTCTTCAGGTAATTTGACAGCATAAGTTAAAGGATAGAAACCTTATTCCATTCCCAAGTCCTTGGATCAAGGGACCACAAGTCAGCGTGGACAATTCCTTTTTCAGAGTTGTTCTTGTCGGTTGAAACTTCCTTTGAGTAGCCACCATACAAAAAGATCTGCATCGTAAGCATTTCATTGAATAAGATACAACAATAGTGAACACCCAAAAGCAGGCGTTTGTGGACTTCTAATGAAATAACTCAAAACACTGAATCACAGACAACTCAGCAAAACTTTGCAAATGCTGTAATACTATAAGCAGGAGATATGAAATGCAGGTCGTGCAAAATAGGACATTTGCGAGCAGTATCAGTCAAGCTCTGATTAACATGGTTTGGCCATGCACGGTAGCATAACAGAAAGACACTCAACTTTGTAGAAAAAGTGGCAACAGTTATTGTTCATCGGAAGAGGAAGTGCTTAAAGTCAACATATAAGACTTGCTTATTAATCATTGTAATTGGCATCACCATTCATTTGGTTCTTGGCCTATTAAATCAAGATTTAGTCAGAATCCTTAATCCCACATAAAAGAACTTAACAAAAGCTGATGCATTTGGTGTCTTTTATCCCTCACGGCAAGTCTTTAAGAATCATTTCTTGTCAAATGTCCATATCAAACGCCATTTGGACCATTTTAAGCTCCTGATTTATCTTCAGAAAAGGAAAACTTAAGAGTTGGAGGTAAGATCACATGCTCGGTATCAGCAATGAGAGGAAGATGTCACAAATGCAACTTAAGTGGCCGTAACTTGAAAACACCTATGAAATACGACTATTTTCTCATGCAGTGACCATAAGTTAATAATAGCTGTCTATTTTCTCTTTGAAGCATTGAAAAATACTTGCCTCATCCTGGTGAACAAAAAACTGAAATCCACTACGTGCACTTGGCCACATTGATCCAGGCCTGGGCTTTATTTCTTGCCACTGCAACAAAGCAGCAAATTAGCTTTAAATAGAAAGTAAATCGAAATGAAAAGGGACTGCACTGATTAGCCCAACCACTAAAAGCCTATGGTGTTCACCTTGTACTGATCCAGATCAAAAACAAATAAATCATTATAATACCTGCACATATAGGGGAGAAATGGAAGTAAGAAGCTTTGCAAACCTTCAAATTGTAGAAGCAAGTCTGAAGGCTGATTAAAAGTCCATAGGATATGGAAAAGAGAAATAAAGCTTGAATTCTCCCTGATTTAATAAACTTTCCATAGGATATGAAAAAGGGAAACAATGCTTGGATTCTCCTGATTTAATAAACTTTCCAGGCCATGATAAAAAGAATAGGATGAAAGACTCTAATTGTTTATAATAGTGTAGAGTATGAGGCCAAATGGGAAGTGTACGCCATTTCATCTGCTTTATTAAACTGCAACTTTAGCTGCAGTTAAATCGTAGCTTTTGCTCAGGAGCAACAACATGATCAGTTCCAACCAATTTGCCAGAAAAAATATTCCTAATATTTTAAAATCTTCTAGTGTTCTTTATAATAAAGAGCCACTTCTTCATTCAAGGGAAATATCAATAAAAGAGGCAGCCTTCTAATTTTCATACAACTAGTTCTCCTTAAAAAAGATACAGTTTAGAAGCAGAATCAGTTCACACAACATCAAGACATTCAGGCATTTAACGAGAAGCCAAAGAGCTCTTTTTTTGTGAATGGACAAGTAGCATGACATCTCCTCACAGAGGAAACAGTACAACTGATGAATAAGAAGACATCATATCAAACCAAGCATAAAGAAAATTATTTCTCACATCATTATTCAAATCATAAGAGTATAGGACCTCTAAAGGTATTGAATAAGAAACCTTCAACCAACCTCACTTCTCTGAGAGTGTCATAGAAGCCACCAAAAACAATGATTTTGTGTTTGTACAAAACCTGTAACAGAGCAAGATGGATAGAAAAGCAGACATGCATGAGGTAACAGGAGATAACTATATATGAAGGACAGAGACAACTATGAGGCCAGTGATGAGATTACCATTCTATGACCTGAACGCGGACCAGGACAACCTTTCAGATTAAGTTGTTCCCACTGATTTGTTTTGAGGTCCAACATCCAAAAGTCCTAAAAAGAAAGTTCGATCATAGATCAACATAATTCAAAAAACTCCCACATAATATCTTTTCTAGCAATACGCAGAAAATACTATGATGGTTTTGGAATAAACAAAACCGCATGTGTGTTACCCTGTAGTGGTGGAAGCGTTCTTGATTTGGGGAGGTAAATTCACCACCTAACAACAAGTACCCAAAGTTATTTGTGGGATGCAATGGATATTGCACCAGCAAGTAAACACCTGTGGAGGAAGACTAACGAGCTCACCGAATATATACAGATAATTTTTCCAAGCAACTGCCTGATGAGCACTGCGAGGAGGTGGACTATTGGGACTGGAGATCAATTTCCATGCCTGCTTCTCCACGTCATACCGGTAAAGATCACCGTAGACAAAAGTCTGCGCCATTTTGAAACCAGGGTCATGACCAAAAATTGAGCCAAGCTCGCAGCATAAACATAAGCACTTCATCAACTATTCTCGACGCCTCACCTTGGTGCCATTGTAAAACTCGCCGCCATAAAAAATAAGTTCCGTATCTTTCAAAGGATTCAGCGTCATCTACAGGAGTTAACAGTGCCATTACAAAAACTAATCAATCACACAATTCAGGCAAGCCACCATAAGGTGAGTAAACTAAATGGCGAGCAGCGAGAGCTGATGATGAAGAGAGTCATTACCGTGCAATTAGATCGGGGAGAAGGCGCAGGCACATTTTCCTCAATGTGGACCTCCTTCTTCTTCGCTTCCTCTTTTTGTATACTTAGCTGGTCAGCGGGGGTGCAAACAAGTCAATTCCAACTCAAGGAAGCAGAGAGCAGCCATGACTAATCTCAAATCAAGAAAAGATATGGGCAGAAATTCCTTTGCAGTTTCAAAGATCAAATTATCGTCGTAATCTATCGGAAGCAATTGAATTTCTCAGTTTTTCACGTTTTTTTTTTTCCTAGAAACAGAGGATAGACAGCACCATCGGTGTTGCTCAAATCCTAAGTTTCGGACATAAAAAAAGAAGAAGAGGTTTTGCGATGGACTGCATCGTCCCGGCAGATGAACATCCGGCGAGGCGGTTAAAGAGGGGGCAGCATCATACGAGGATGGCGTCGATGTCGTCTTCAGGGGAGATCTTCTTGGTGTCCCGGCGAGCTCTCTTCTCCTCCGCTTTGGCGGTTTTCCTCACCGTCTTCTCCTTCCCCTTCCCCGGCTTCTTCGTCTTCTTCCCCATCCTCTCTCTTTCTCTCTCTCTCTCTCTACAGTTCACCGTTTCGTCGGCCGGACTGGCGGCAACGCTCGCGACTACAAGAATGTCGACAGCGGCACCAGACAGAGGAGGGGAGGCGAGGCGAGGTTTTGCTGCCGCGGAACGACGCCGTCTATGGTTTCCTTGCAAGCGGCGTCTTTTCAAGGGAAATTTCACTTTGGTCCCCGTAGTTTTGGGATCCTTCACTTTTCGACCCGTGTACTTTTATTTTTGTCGTGATTGTCGATTAAGTTCGGATACCCAATGAATGAATGCATAGTTGAAGGATCGCCATCACTCTTAGATTAGGAGACATTACCCGGTTGATTTCGAAAGAGTCGATGGATCTCAACTATTAATGAATGAACCCCATGTGCATGAGTTCTCCATATTATGTAATGGATCTTGATTTATGCTTGCATATTATCGAGTGAGACGCGAGATCCTCGTATTATGAAATGGATTCTTGATATATGCTTGCATATGATTGAGTGAGGCATGAATATTGGCTTATGTTTGCATATCGTTGTTTGAAGATTTCTTATGTTTCTAACCAAGACATGGTTTTATTTTACTATTAATTTGCTATCTCTGATACCATGAATGGACCTAGACTTAGAACCAGGGAAGGAGAGTAAATTTCCTACAGATATGCATCCCACAGTGGGCGAACAACCCCGTTCAAGCCCTTCAGGGACAACCTTTTAGCAGGAAACCACTCAGCCATTTAGTTCAGAGCCTAGAGACACCCAAAAATTTCAGGATGGAAACGTTTTTAATTTACCATTTCAGGATGGAAACGTTTCTAATCTACCCAAGCTCCATTTCTCGAAATATTTTACCAGGCTGGAGAAGAAGAGAAATTTAAAAAGCCATAGAGAGGTTTCTCATAAGCACTCACTTTACTTTAGGGGACTCTGACCAAAACACTACACACACATTGCCTTATATAGGCAATGAAGGGCTACAAGCACACACACAGGGATCAACTTACGGATCTAGATACAAACAAAGGCACCGGAAACTTTCCGGAAGGGAATTATTAGCACACTATGAACAGTAACTGTACTGTGAACAGTACTTTCCCTAGCCTAGTACTACAGTAAAAGTGAATAGTGATTTTGCTACAGTGAATTTGTACGGACTCAACGGTCTTGTCCGTCACGAGCATTGTAGCTACACACTAAGTCATTATCTGAACTGTCTTCTAGGAGATGTGCTTCATATTTCTGCTGGAGGGCTTCAAGGTCTTGAGGTGAGAGAATTTGGTTTAACCTTCGAGACGAGGATGCTTCATGAGCCCAATGGGATGCTTATTCTTTTGCCCAGTTTGTATTTTCACTGGTAGTGTTGGTAGGGATGCTTGGCTGCGGCCAATTGGATGGCTGTGCATAAAAAGATGTGTCCATGTCTTGGAATGAGGAGGAAGGTCACTGTTCATAGGGATTTTGGGACAGAGGACCTCCAAAGCGTGCGTAAGGGTCTTGACTAGACTGGATGATGTCATCTTCGCTTGTCATTTCATGCTCTTGGGACGATGCAGCTTGTCTATATTGCCTGAGTGCTTCCTTAGCTTCTGGTGCTAGGTCATAATGATCCCACGTAGTGGGTGCATTATTCCAAACGTCTTCAGGGATGGTTTTGTTTTCCTAACATAGGATTCTTTGAAGTTCTCGGTACTCATTTTCACAAAATCTAACAGATCTTGGATAAGATTTGTGAATTCGTGCTTCTCGATTATTCAAGTGAGGCTTATAGGATGTGGTTCCTATTTCAAGTGGTGCATCGATAATACTACCATTATTTCTGCAGAAATTCCATGGTTATCGGAAAAACAGGATGGTATGGACTTCAGGATTCGGTGTCATGGTTCTCAGTTCCTTTTCCAAGTCTTGTTTCCAGCATGTAGGATGATAGAACCAATTTAAAAAATCTAAAAGATTTCTATCACATTCTTTTTCGATGTTTCTTCCGAGCAAGAATATCCTGGTGAGATTTGCAATGAATCTTCTAGTGGGAATTTTAATAACTATTAAGTACTTATTAGTTAAGTACCGGATAAGCTATGTGCTTGTTGATAAGCGAGACATCCTTCTACCTGTAAATTAATAGGTTTTACTTACTAAGTTTATGACTCATCTCGTTGTTTTTCATAATTGTAGGCATGGAGGTCTCGCATTAGTTCTGGAGTTGTAGTTTCACTAAAGAAGCTAAGGTTTATCCTGGCTTTTTGAGCATAAAAAAAGTATTGGTTGTAAATATAATGACCCGTAATAGAATGGCTTGTAAATGTAACTGATGTAATTGTGTGTTTACAAATTGTTGTTTTTCTGGCTGTTTGCTGTTGTCTAGGTGTTGTATGTATGCTTCCGCATGTTCTTAATAAAAAGATAAAAGAAACAAAATGGTAAACCGCTTGGGGTATTGCGAAAATAACCCTTACTGCTCGTAACCTTAGAAATGGAGTTGGGATCGTTACAAATCTGGAGGCCATTTTTTGTTAATCTCATGATTTGTTTTGATCATTAATCCTAATTGTTTGTCATGAGGCGTGGTGTATGCATTGTATGCTTAGCACCTTAAATATTTCAACAGTTCATCAAGATGTCCTGAGGAGGAGGTGGTCATATACCGATGTCCAATCCGGTCCCTACTATTGTATTCATTCAACCTCGACGTTGTCTCGAGTTTTTGTTCAAATCTGTAATAACGTCAGATGACTCTTGAGCTTTATTTTTCACGCACTTAGAGTAGCTTGTTTCTTTCTCGTCTTAAGTGTTTACTTTCTTGCAACGCTATTTCATTACTCACGTGCTATATTTTTGTGCTGTAGTTAGATTAGAATTGTACAAAAAAAAAACCATCCACTTGTGGTCACCCATCAATGCTTTTGGATAATTCGCACAAAAATGTAAAAACAAATGTATGATCATCTTAGGTAACAACTAAACTCATTAGGTACTTGAAATGGCGCTAATAAAAATCATTAGCATAACTTGAGTCCCCAAATCATGATCTCTCGGTTCATTGGAAATCAAGGGAACACTCCTAATCCTTAATTAGGCATGCTAGTTGGCCTCCAAAAAGGAGGCTAGTGACCATCCTAAACTTTTCTAAGTTGTCTAAAAAAATTAAAACGAACCTCTATCATGCGAGGTATGAGTTTGGGAGATCCTATGTTTGTAATTAATTGACTAGGTGTGGCTCACTAGTCTCTTATGGAAACGCCTACTTGGACTGTTTTATGATTTACCCATAAATCCATCCATTGGAGGAACATTCCGCCTCGAGGGGTAAGTTGCGGCCGATACAGGAGTAGGCCACAAATCAACTATCAACTATGATACCATTTGTTAGGAGTGTACAGCAAAAGCATGATACATTCATTTTGGGAGATTATCAAAAGTAAGCCTGAGCCTGAGCTTATTAATATATCCAATTAAATTCATTTTTATTCCAAAACTTAAGTTAATAAGTAATGAGCTAAATAAAACATATTAATTGCCCAACATCATATAAATTCTCTAATGTTGAACTATAAGTGGCGGGACAACGCAAATCGAAGGGTTTGGTTAATGCGCGCCCGACCATCTAAGACGAGAAGGAGATCCGGACGCACCACCGATATGCCCGGGTCGATGGGGGAATCCCGGAGAGGGTTGTGTGCATGGCTTGCCGCTGGGCGATGGAGAAGTTTATCTCAGGCAGCTGCGCAGTTAATATAATTACTTGGATGGGAAGGTATCTTGTGATGTACCATCCTGAGATCACTCAATAGGCAACTATCGTAATTTATACTGTGGAACAAAACCCATGCCATGCAGGATGAATGAAATTGAGCTTCTAGTTTCTTTTAATCTAATCAGCGAAGAAGAGTTAACATCCGTAGTTTCTTTATCAAAGTTTGAACGGGCATGTGCCATGTGATTAGCTTCAAATAATCAAAAAATTAACTGCAAATGTGAAAGAAAACGTTAGAAGAAATTTTTTTCAAATGAGTATGCAAAGAGTTCAGAATCTAAAGTGAAGGACAAGTTAGTCGATCTTGTGATGAATTTAGTCAAGTCTTCGTATTGAGAATTTACCAAACTGCATATTTCAAAGGAAAAATGATGGTAACCACTGGGATTCGCCCCAGTGGCCACCCTTCCAATATAGAATGGGGGGGGGGTGAGGGGTTCAAATCCCCACATTCTCAGAGGGATGGAGTGGGGACGCGTAAGTTTAAGAAGTGGGTTTCGATTCCCACGCCCTGCAAGAGGGAGGGCAAAATTCTGAGAGTACGTGTAGAGTAGGAATAGAGTTGCACTGACTTTAAAAAAAAAAGGAAAAATGATGGTAAGAGGTTTTTCTCAGAAAGCCCGTGATGGAAAAATAACCAATATTAATCTAGGAAAACAACTCTCACCAAAATACGACCAAAAAAGAAAAAAAAGAGAAGAAAACTCTGACCAAAAAAAGAATCAAGGGAAACTACAAAATGCGAGTCAACGATGGGTATGGAAAGTCAACCCATGCAGGGCGAACAGTGGGCCTCACATTGGTTTGGCGATCATCGAGATAGCCAGTCAAGACTGCCGGATCAACTGCTGATGTGGAGCACAGTGACTATACAGAAGGAAAGATTGCTGCCGATAGGGGGCTTCCGGTGAGAATTGGCAGTGGTGAGTGGTGCGACAGGCTGAGGAACAGCGTCGCGTTGGTCATTTATCAAAAAGAGGTCGCTGGTGGTTGGAATGGCTCGGCGAAGCCGTCGAACAGCTCCCCACTGTGGAACACGGTGATCAAGGTTGAAGAATGATTGCTGCTGATCGAGACTTTCCGGCAAGGATCGGCACTAATGAGGCTTGCAATCCACCTGAGGATGGCCTGAGGAGTGTCGATGTGGCGGTGGCCTGCCTGGGGAAGGCGACAGCTGGCCGGTGAATGGCTGAGAAGAGAGTCAGGAGAGAGAGAGAGAGAGTACCTAACCCCAAGATTGAATCTCAACTCTTGGATCGATCCAAGGGCTGCAAATTAGTGTCTTCTTTTGCAAGCTAGCTTCCTATTGGTTCAAATGCTATCTCTTGGATAGATGACTTGTCTCAATGGATGTATAGGATTAAACAACAATAGATGGATGAGATTAATTGCTTAGCCCTAAAGTGTGCTCTTTAGTTAACTTAATCTTAATGACTTGGATTAGTGACATGACATTAGGGACATTTTCGTAATTTCACTTGGGCAATTTTTGTAATTTCTAGCATGGGGGAGATGGGTTGGTCGGCCAAAAGGATGGCCAACTCATGGTGGTCACCAGCCATGAAAAAATGGTCGGAACAGGCCATTCCCTGCCGAACTTCGATCAGACCCGTCTGAACGTGTTTTGATCGGTTTGACTGGTTATGGTCAAAGTTTTTGTGCAATTAGGTAAGAATTCCCCACCAATTAAGAGAGAAATGAGCTAAATTGAAATGAAAAAATCCAAAATTGCCCAAATTGGATCAATTTAAGCCCCTTGCAACATCTCAATTGATTTAAATTGATCTAATTACCTCATGAATAGCACCAATAACGCTCGGATTTAATGGGCACACGAATTTGGACTTTCTAATTGATTAGCACAATTTATGCATTTCCCATCCCCATTTGTTACATTAATTGCGATCAAATTCAATTGACATAATAAGATATCGATTGATTTGATCAATGGAATTCAAGAAAACCTAATGCGCTCAAATTGACATTATCGTGATGGTACGAATTAGACTCCAAATTGAAATCGAGGTTCAATTGTCAAATTAAATACTAGTTTAGAGTGGGTCAACTTAAATTGCATCAATTAAAAGCACATTAACTTGAATTTTCAATGTTCAAGCAAGCTAAATCCATTCAATTGAAATTGCCCCGAGTGAATTTGTCAAAATTGATGTCGGATTTGGATTATCATTAAGAAAACGAGTCCATTAAAGGCAAAATTCCTCAAACTATGAAGAACCAATCAGGACCCTTGATTAGGGCTAAAATTGGAAATTTTCATCCCGACGTGCCAAATTCCAAAATTGGTTCAACAATTGTGTGCAAAATAGCCTTTAGATCCAATGTCATGGATGAAACTAAGCTAAAATATGACTAGAAAGATTCTCGTGCATGGCCTAGGAAATGGTTCGAAATAGTGTGGCTTCCAATTGTGGATATCGATCTTAAATCAGCTGCTGGGGATACGACCCATCAGCAGAAGTTTGAGGAGCTGCAGAGCAGCATGTCATGGTACACTGTCCTCCAACCTTCAATCCTTGAACCAACCGTGATCAAGTACATAAGAGAGGTGTGGCATTTCTCGAAGAGGACCATCGTAGTAGCTCTGGATCCACGGGGGAAGTTGGTGAGCCCCAATGCCCTCCACATGATCCGTATATGGGTAAGTTCGGCCTTCCCTTTCACTAAGGAGCGAGAGGAAGAGCTGTGGAAAGATGAGAGTTTGACACTCAAGCGGATCGTTGATGAATCAGACGACGGGACTATAAAAAATTGGGTACAAGCTTATCCCCGACGATCCGTTTTTTCTCTGGAGTTATTCTTAGGTATGCATCTTCATAAGCACGCTCAACATAGGCTTTGGCGAACCAACTTTGATGGAAGAAAAAGAAAATTCCAAGATGAATTTTTAGAATATCTAAACAATAAATCATGCCTTAATTTAATAATTTAAACTTTTAGAATAGTTGGCAATAATCTCATAAAAATCTCACATGGTATCAGATAAGGGTGATTGGTTCTCCATCCAGTTCGGTTCCAAGGTAGAACCGAGAAATAGATCGGGAGAACCATTTTGGGAACTGGGGACCAAAGCGATTGGTCCTAAAACCCAGAACCAAACCAGTATTGGGAACTAGAGACCGGACCAATTGGTCCTAGAAACGAGAACCTGACCAGACCACCGGTCTGATCCAATGGAATCAGTCATTTTTTTCCCACTACTTGATGCTATATGTTATAAAGAAATTATTTTAAAAAAAACTTGTTGCTTTTTTTTTTTAAAGAATAATAAAAAATCTAATTTTGCCTTCAAATCATGCACCGAACAATCTAGACACCAGTTTCACTTTTTAGAATCGGGAACTAGACAATCGGGACACATGTTCTACTTTTTGGAATCAAGAACTAGAACAACACTCCCGTGAACAGGACCCAACTAATCTGTTCGGTTTGGTCCGGTCCAGGCAGTTCCCATTTCGGATGGTCCATTTTGCACACCCCTAATATTAGAGCTAGAAGTCCCGTCATTATTTGCCTCCCAAATTAAATGTTTTCAGGCGAAAAGAACCCAAACTATGCATAAGAGAAGTAAAAGAGGAGTGAGACGTTAGATTTCCTAACATATAGCAACAAAGAGCTGATTTCATCGCCTAAAACTACCGCCAGAGAGACTTAGCCCTGCCAGGGACAACTTGTTCCATCGAGTAGAATGACTTTCCTAGTAGTAAAGTGCACACAGCCCGAACTTCCATAGTACAAAGAGTCCCAAAATACTCCTGACGCATATATGCTGTTCCATGTCCTATGCAGACACATATCGCATGTTAGCACACTGTGTGCAGAGCATTCATGTCTGTAATCATTATCTCCTACTTCTGATTAGATGACAAGTGGATCATACATTTGCCTATTCGGAGGCACGAATCTTGAATGGATCAGGTCGTTCATAGGCGCAGCCAACGACGTCGCTAAGAAGGCTGGTATCGCGCTGGAAATGGTATATGTGGGAAAGAGTGACGCAAATGGGCAAGTGAAGACAACAGCCGAAGCGATCACCTCAGAGGAACTGGGTTACTGCGGGAAAAACCCCACATTCTTCTGGTCATTTTGGGCTAGACTCGAGAGCATGTTCCTTTCGAAGTTGCAGATGGGGAAGTCCATTGAAATTGACCCAATAATGCGCGAGATCATGGAGATACGCAGCTATGATGTGAGTGACCAAGGATGGGCTATATTTGGCCACGGTGCAGGGCCAGAGATGGCGAGAGCCAACGGCAATATTGTCCTGGAGAGCATGGTAAAGTTCAACGAGTGGAAGGACGAAGCAAATAAGAAGGGTTTCACTGGGGCGCTGCATGACCGTCTAAGACTGAAAGTACTGGAGACTCCGCACCACTGCAGCCGCCTGGTCCAGCCCGAGATCGATGAGGGAATTCCAGGGAGGGTCGTATGCGCGGAGTGTCACCTTGTGATGGAAAATTTAAATATTTACCGCTGCTGCACCGATTAAGAAGGTCTGCTGCGGGAATTGCTCCTACAATGAAATATCTTTTACCAAAAGTAGTTTTTCGGTTTTAATTAAAAGGGACAAGGGTTCTCCGCCTATTTTGGATAGTGGATATCTCATACGATAGTAGATTAAACTTCTTTGATCCAAATAATTCTGTACAATCTTGGGCCAAGTCGGAATTTAATCAACGACTAGGCTCACAAGTTACAAGACCAATCTTGAACCATGTCAAAATTCAATTGATGACACAAATCAGAGATAGTAGAATACAGTGCCAGATCAACAACACTACACCAGGATAGTGAGATACAACGCCAGAATTTAATCGGCAATAATGCACCAGGATAAAGAAATACGCCAGAATAACGATAGGGATCTGAAAACTATGGCTAATGAAATTAAATTGCAATGCAGAAAAATGTAAAGATAAAAAGATAACATTTTGATTGATTTGTCGAGGGGGCTTTCATTGGATGACTGGTGGTATTTATAGTGAAAATGTGGTAACTGTTTGACAATTGTGTTTTCTTCGATAACTACCCTTGGTTTGTTACGATTTGCTGTGCAATCACCAAAAAAAAAAATATATATATATATATATATATATATATAGAGAGAGAGAGAGAGAGAGAGAGAGAGAGAGAGAGAGAGAGTTCAAAACGTAAGGTTTTATCTTCATTCACCTTTAAACTAAGGCCATGTCCAGTTAAGGATCCCACTATAATTAGTACCATGCACCTCTCTATTACATTCTTCGATTACAAGAGAAAAAAGAATAAATATATCCAAACAGATTTTTTATATCAAGTACCTATTTATGAGTCCAAAATCAAACTACTAATTAAGTAAGAAAAATAATACATATATCCAAACATAATATATATGTTCAGTAGCTATACTTAAGCTAAAGCCCAAATTATCAATAATACATGAACTCAAATTATAAAAGCTCTCTAAATAGTGAGTGGACTGCCCCTACACAATGAATGAGGAGTGTGAGTCATACCCCAACATTATCCTGCCCGATGAATACTTTACATGCTTCTTTAAACCTAACATAGTTGTACCGTTCAAACTTTTCTACACTTATTGCCTTGGTCAATAATGAGAAAGGTTATGCGATTCCTAATATTAAGATTGATCGTGGGGGAGAATATGAAAATCGAATTTTTGCAAACTTTTGTGATGAGAATAATTTTCAACATTTTTTTTTCTCCTTACCCTCTAGAACCAAATGAAGTTGTTAAAAGGAAAAATTGCTTTTTATGGCTAGTACTGTTTTGATTGAAAATACACTACATTGTCAGTCGATTCTTTCTTAGACCCATTCTTGAGAGTACCTATTATGATCTTTACAAAGGAACATTCATACTTTCATGTATATGGTTGTAAAATGTTTTGTACTTTAAAATGCTAATGATAGTCTAATGAGAAGTCAGATGAATGAATCTTCCTTGGTTATTCGACAATAAGCAAAGCCTACGGGATATATAGCAAAAAACAGTCAAATTGTGAAAAAGTCAATGAATGTGAAGTTTGAAGAAAAACAATCAAACTCAACCAGATGAGCCTAAACATTTTTAGGCTACTGTGAACGTCCAAGCTTCTTAACAAAGTCAAGTACTTGATAATGCTTGACCAAGTAAAGGAATTCATGGCGAACCTTCAAATAATCAAACTTAGCCCGATTCTTCTAAGACTGATGAAGAATAGAATGATGAATTCAACAACAATTGAAAACACAAATCTAGTCATCCCAAGGATCTTATTATTAGAAAGGTGAATGATAGTGTCAAGACACGTGTTGCGACCCAATTTTTCGGATTCACCACCTAAAACTAGGTTAATAGATTACTAAGTCTTTAAGCTTAGCTCGGGCTCTCCCAAGCCTATACCAATTCGCGACTTAGGTTTGAATTCTTAACATGCAAATGATTTTCAATCAGGAGTCACCACTAATCTATTTTTGGTGGGTCGATTAGAAACCCAAGTAAAGTAACGGGAGATTTACTTTACTCCTATGAACTAGAGATTTATGAGTTCGGGGACTTGGTTACACTAGACTATCCTAGTGCCCTTTTCGGTACCTTTTTATTTCATTTTCAAAAATGTTTGGCAATTGAATTGATTCTAATTTAACTTGCTAACATGTGAGGTGATCATACAAGTGCGCATACCACCAATTTAACACTCAAAAAAGCAATTAAATAATGCAGAACTTACCTCAAAGTAACGAGCATCTGCAGTGTTAAATTAAAATCCATATCAACAACCCTAGATATGGTTTCTAATTAATACGCAATTTCTTTTTTCTTTTTTTTTTTCATTTTTTTAACGAGACTATAATCCATATGCAATGCAATGCTTTTAATTTAATATGAAATGATATGACATGGCAACATGTCCTAAACTATATGAATAAATTTTTTATAATCTCTTAATGAACATGCAATTGTTAAATATGCAATCTAAATTAACCAAAATGACTTAATTCTAATGACGTGAAATGCAATGCAATGACGTACAAAATTATTTCAACTAAAATGACATTTAACATGCAATTTAAATATGCGAGCTATATGTCACGCGACATTTATTAAATGACCTAATCTAATGACGGGCAATTTCTAATTAAATGGACCTAACAACAATCAATAACGTGCATTTCATGAACCTAATTCTATATGACACGGACATTTTTATTTTCTTAACAAAACATGCAATTTATCTAGGAGAGATTATCTACCTATAATTGATAAACATGCAATCCTAACATGCAATGACGTGCAAAGCATGCCCTAATTCAACATGATATATGCATGATGATTTTTTGTGTTTTTATATTAATTTCGAAATTAAAATTTCATATGCAATTCAAATAATGATAAAACTAACCTAAATGAATGCACTTTTTTTTTTTTTTTTTTTTTATACTTATCTAATTTTGGAATAAAATCCCTATTCTAGATATGCAAGATAACAAGAAATATTCCAAAACAAACTGAATCCTAATTCAAATATTTTTAGAGTTTTTAGTTGTTTTTCTAAATTTCTCTTATAATGATTGAACTTGATTCTGGAGGTGGTGTTTTTTCTTTCCCTTTTTCCTTCTGTAGGGCTTTGAGGCGATTTCATATTTCTGCCATGTCCGGTCCTCCCTTTCGTAGGGATCTTCTGGGATGGTGGCAAAAATAGACGTCTGTGGATGTGGGGGTAAATACCCAGTTCTAACAGGAGGTGCCAGTAGATCAAAAGGTCGGAATCTTCCTTCTTCAAGAAGTTGGATTTGCTTCTTAAGCTTTTCTATCTCTGGCTTTGGACTTTCAAGATAATGATACCCAAGCTGTTGTCCTGATTCCAAGGCATGAAGCCTTTTCTGGAACTCAGAAAGTATCTTTTTGGTACTTTCATCATACCTTCGGAGATCTTGTTGCACATTTCCGATTTTGGAATCAATTGCCTTGAAGGCATTGTTTTGTGCCAACAGAGTCTCTGATTGCCAATTTAGAACAGCATCAGCAGCAGAGGTTTTTTTTCTGTCTCCCATGTTCATCCACATCGGTGGGGGTAGGAATTTTGGGAACATGGCGATATCTGCCATGGGGATCAATAAACTCTTCTGAGGCAGGGAATGAGAGTTTAGAACTTTCCTTGACAAGAGGAGGAAAATCAGTATCTTGGAACATGGCTATTGAAGAAGTGGGTGGTACTTCTGCTGGGACTTCAAGCGGATAAGAATGTTTTTTAGCCCATTTGAGGATTGGCTTATAAAATGGAGAGAGAGCTTGCTTTTTTTGAGGAGGAGAAGGTGGATATGATTTTGGTGGATCTGGTAAGGCGGGGATGTAGTCTTGGACTTTGGTGGTGGAGGTTGTGCATAAGAAACCATGAACTGGTATTTGTCACATTCACCGAGAGTATCGACGGAGGAATCTCCGTCTAAGTACCTTTGATACACCTTATCCTTTGACTTTTTCCCTCGAGGTAGAGGTCTTGCAAGAGGGTCTACCTCGTAAGGAGAATTTGTACAGTGGGAACATTGGCAAAAAGGATCCAAAAAAGAATGACCATAATTGTCTTTATAGTAATGAACATGATGTCCATCACCATTGAAGTGTCGAACATGCTTTTTTGGGTCTGGTTCGGAAATAGATTCAGGAACACATGGTTCAATCATGAAGAGGGTCTGAAAGATAGAAGGACTTTCTTCCTTTTCCTTGCCAAATTTGATGGAAATAGTTCCATCTTTTTTTCGTACAAACTCTGAGTCCATGGACTGGAAAGGCTTGTTATGCTGGTGTAGCTTTTCATAGTTGGTGATCCAAGTTTCTGGAAGGAGCTTGGCCAACGTATCCTTGGGGATTTGTCTGGGAACATGGATGCATGACGCCTGGTCATTTTGCATAGAGATGAACAACGCATCTTCATTACCATTGTTGAAGTTGAGGTCGAGGGCATGGTTCTGTACTCGATAAACCATCTGGTAATGTAGTGTTGCAGCTACAGAGTCGCAGTTTGAAGAGCTCCAGTGAGCTGGACTTGAACTTTCAGAAAAGAGAGTAATTGGGGGTCTGAAAGGGCGATGTTGAAGTTTGGATATAAAGTCACAAAGACTGTTCCAGCATTCAAAGTGGTTTGAACAGTACCGATGCAAGCGTGCTGGTATTGTAAAAACCTGGTATCTAATAACGCGATTATTGCGACAACTGGCAAACCTTTACGACCATGGAAGGTGAGAGTAAGACGAACAGCTCCATAATGGACATGGGAATATCCCTGTTGAATACATTGTCTGGGAAATTCTTGAGGGATCTGGAGAGTAACAAAGTACTCATTTTCAGTAGCAAGAATGGGATGCTGGTCGAATTTGGAGGACTGAATGTACTCCTTTACTTGTTTTGGGGTTTGGTGAATAAGTTGACGAATGGAACGGATATGTGAAAATGATGAGGTGGGTTTGGCAAAGGCAGAGTAAGGGGTTCATAAGAGGAAGCTGGGTTTCTGAGATCTTGGTTTCATCACTAAGAGAGACTTCATAGAGATAATCTATCTTAGAAGCATTGGAAACACGAAATTCCGGAGGGGTTGAGGATGAAGAAGAGGGTGCAAGAGAAACTAGTGCTTCGAGGATTTTTGGTTCTGTAGACATGATGAGAAAAGGTCTTCTCAGCACTGGCTTCACCTGTCAAGCGCATGGAATGGATAATATCAAAAACGAAACCATGGCTCTAATACCATGAATCGACCTAGACTTAGAACTAGGGAATGAGAGTAAATTTCTTGCAGGTATGCATCCCACAGTGGGCGAACAACTCCCGTTCAAGCCCTTTAGGGACAGCCTTTTAGCAAAAAACCACTCAGCCCTTTAGTTCAGAGCCTAGAGACACTCAGAGATGCCAGGATGGAAACATTTCTAATCTACCCAAACTGCATTTCTTGAAAGATCCTGCCAGGCTGGAGAAGAAGAGAAATTTAGAAAGCCATGAAGAGGTTTTTCACAAAGGACACTCTTTTACTTCAGGAGACTCTGCCCAAAACACTACACACCCATTGCCTTATATAGGCAATGAAAGGTTACAAAGACATACACAGGGACCATCTTACGGGTCCAGATACAAACAAAGGCACCGGAAACTTCCGGAGGGAATTATTCGCACACTATGAACAGTAACTGTACTGTGAACAATACTTTCCCTAACCTAATGCTACAGTAAAAGTGAACAGTGATTTTGCTACAGTGAAATTGTACGGACTCAACGGTCTCGTCCGTCACGAGCATTGTAGCTACATACTGAGTCATCATTTGAACTGTCTTCTAGGAGATGTGCCTCATATTTCTGCTGGAGGGCTTCAAGGTCTTGAGGTGAGAGGATTTGGTTCTACTTTCGAGATGAGGATGCTTCATGAGCCCAATGGGATGCTTCTTCTTCTGCCTAGTTTGTATTTTCACTGGCAGTGTTGGCAGGAATGCTTGGCTGAGGCCAATTGGATGGCTGTGCATAAAAGGATGTGTCCATGTCTTGAAATGAGGACGAAGGTCTTTGTTCATAGGGATTCTGGGACAGAGGACCTCCAAAGCGTGCGTAGGGGTCTTGAGTAGAGTGGACAATGTCATCTTCGCTTGTCATTTCATGCTCTTGGGACGATGCAACTTGTCTGTATTGCCTGAGTGCTTCCTTAGCTTCTAGTGCTAGGTCATAATGATCCCACGTAGTGGGTGCATTATTCCAAACATCTTCAGGAATGGTTTTGTTTTCCTGGCATAGGATTCTTTGAAGTTCTCGGTACTCGTTTTCACAAAATCTAACAGATCTTGAATAAGATTTGTGAATCCGGGTTTCGCGACTGTTCAAGTGAGGCTTATAGGATGTGGTTCCTATTTCGAGTGGTGCATCGAGAATACTACCATTGTTTTTGCAAAAATTCCATGTACGTCGGAAAAAAAGGATAGTATGGACTTCAGGATTCGGTGTCATGGTTCTCAATTCTTTTTCTAAGTCTTGTTTCCAATATGTAGGGTGATAGAACCAATTAAGAAAGTCTAAGAGATTCTTATCGCTTTCTTTTTCCACATTTCTTCCGAGTAAGAATATCCTGGTGAGATTGGCAATGAACCTTATGGTAGGGATTTCAATAGCTATTAAGTACTTATTGGTTAGGTACCATAACATCGTCTTGAGCTGGTCAGGGAAATCATCTTCCTTCCAGATAAGAGGATGAATGAAATGATAATTCAAATTTAACCCAAAAGGATAAATAATCGAACCTCCATTGAATTTGAATAAGTCGTGTGGCATTGCCACATGAGGTTCTCCAAGTTCTCGAAGATCTGTCATTCGGATTTGCTGAATAATCTCCGGGGACATTTCCAACTTAGCAAATCTTTGATCTTCTCAATCTTGTATTTCACGCCATGATTGAGCATATGGAAAGCAGGTCTCTTGATGTACATGTTGATTTCAGCTGGTGCTTTGGGTCTTGACAAAAAGTCAACAAGCACATTCTTTTTTCCAGGAATGTGTTTGGTTTCAAAGGAGTACTTTGAAAACCATTCAGCCCATCAAAGTAGTTGAGAGTTTGGAATATGTTTCTGTTTAAACTTGGTCATCTGGGGAAAAGATGCCATGTCTAATTCTACCAGGAAGTGATGGCCGATAAGATGAAACTCAAATTTTTTGATTCCATTTTTTACTGCTAGGATTTCTTTAAAAGTGGAATGGTAATGCATTTCGGCTTGAGAAAAATTTCCACTTTTGTGAGCACAAAGGCGCCTCTTACCATCAATTTTTTCGAACAGGATGGCTGCCCAGTATTCATCACTAGCATCAGTTTGAAGAATTCTTTTTCCTGTTGATGGTATTTGTAGTGGTGGGAGATTCTGCATAATCTCCTTAAGTTCAACGACTGCTTTAGTCTGGGTTTTTCCCTATGGTGGGGAATTTTTTTTCAGCATGGATTGCAAAGGAATCAAGAGCTTTGCAATGTTTGGGACAAAAACCCGAGATAATTGATTATCCCAAGAAATTGCTGAACTTGTTTTGTCGTGAAGTTATATTCAGGAAACTTCAATAATCCTTGAGCAATATGTGGCCCTGGATAATATGTTCCTTTGTTTAGGTGCATGCCAAGAAATTCGATTTTTGTCTGGGTAATATTCATTTTCCTTTGAGAAAGCATAATTCCATGCCTTTTACCGATTTTCTGCAAACTGCTCAAGGAGTTGACAATGTGACTGCTCGTCAGGACTGTAGAGCAGAATATCGTTGATGTATACGGCTGCACTTGACAAGATTGGTTGGAAAATTCGACACATGGCCTTTTGGAACAGGGATGGTGCTACCTTTAGGCCAAAAGGAAGAACTTTCCACTAGAAGTGCTGGTTCGGGATACATAATCATGTTTTGGATCTGTCTTCAGGATGGATACCCAATTGCCAAAATCCGGCTTTGAGGTCAAATTTGGAGTAGATATGGGCCTTGGTTAGTCCATTAAAGAGAGAATCTCTGGATGGTAAAGGGAATTTATCATCTTGGAGAAAAATATTGAGAGGTTGATAATTTATCACCAGTCTCATTTTTCCTCTGTTTTGCTCGGTGCGCTTATTGACATAAAAGGTTTCACAAGCCCATTGAGAATCAGAAATTTCAATAAGGCCTTGTCGTAATAATTCTGAGCATTCCCTTTGAGCTAAAGCCAAGTGTTTTGGCTTCATTCCCATATGACTTGCCTTCGTTGGGTTGATATCTTCATTTTTTTTTAAAGGGAGGCGAACAAAGAATTCTGGATTTTCCCATAAAAGATGAGAACATTTTTGAGCGAATTCCGAATGGGATTCCGAGCAAGATTCTAGTAACTTTTGCATGATTGGATCTAATAAACTCATATGAATGGAAAAGAGTCTCTGAATATTGACAAACTCAGAGAATTGGTCTTTATATCTAAGACCTTTTCCAGGAATGATGCGAAGTTGGGAAATTTGAGTCATAATGTCCCACCCAATTATCAGATCTTTATTGGGAGGTTTGATCCAAAGATTTTTGCATTTATGGAGCACTGGGGGAAGAACTGGACAGTTACGGGAGTGGTTCTGACATTTGTGGAGAAAGTGTCTCTAAAAGCGGAGTTGAGATATCGGACATGGGGAGTCCAATATTCTTCAGGTAGAACTTTAGTATCTAGTATGGAACAACTTGCTCCGGTGTCAATGAGAGCAATAACAGTGATAGGTTTGGTAAACTTCAAGGTGAGAATTTTCACAGGGAAATGGGGACAGTGAGTTTGACTTGAGAATATGTCAAGATTTGGTTATGAAGATGTGGGGGATATGTGAAAAATGTCTTCAGATTCTGAGTCTGACTCAGTCTCACTGGAAGTTTGGTAAGAGGGAATGACACAAAGTGTTTGGTCAGATGGTTCTTCATTAGCAGAGAATAAAGATTCAATATCATCATTTTCAAGAGAAATATCTGTTTCATTCTCAATTTGATGAATTAGATGATTCTGACATTTTTTCGCTTGAGGACAATTTTTGGCAAAATGTCCTTTCTTGTTGCAAATGTAGCATCGATTTGATTTCTTATGGCCTGTGCGATCCTTTCTTTTACGTAGGTATCGCCATTTCTTCTTTCTCCGGAAATGCTTGGAGCCATGTTTGGATTTCTTTATCGAATACTTCTTGTAGTGTTTTTTCTTCCGGGAATACTGGCCACAAGTACCATTACAGTCTTGCTTAGAGCATTTGATCTTTAGTTTCTGGCGAGAACAAGTTGATTCAAGGCACTTGTCATCTGTGATGTAGGTACAGACCATCTGGCGTTTAAACATAATTCTTCAAGGCACATATGGATTTCTTGATGTATTTCTCCCAAGGGAATATCTTGTACTCTTCTTTGTTTTCCAAAGAAAGATCTTTCAACCATATGGGATAGCTCTTTAGGGATGGATGTGAGGAAGACATGCTTCAGATTTGGATCTGCGCCAATTTGGTAAAAGAGCTAAAGCATTATTCGATAATGCTTATCAAGATGCTTTTCTTGAAGAGAGCAGCATCTTCTTTCGAAAAATTATCTTCTTTTTATCTCTATGAGATCTCCGGATTTTCCCACAAAGACATGATATAAGAGAGTAATGGCATGGCTGAAATTTGGTGACATTAGAAACAAAATCTGATCTTGTTCTGAAATTGATTGCCACCAGAGTTTAAGGCTTCCCTGTGAACCTTGTAACAAAGTTGTAAAGGACATCATTCATATCATGGTTGGTGATGGACTGTGTGTTCAACCAAGTATGAAATTCTTCAAGTCTTTCTGGCCATTTTGGATAGGGAATATCATCGATGGTGAATAATTTTTTTGATGCCATGGACACATGCCTAGTAGGATTGTTCCTAGTAGGGTTACTAGTCTGACCAATTTCTAGATCAGAATAGTTTGATTCAATTTCATAATCTGGAGGGTCAGCCATGAATATTTCTGAAGTCAAAAAAAGTGTGCAAGAAAAAAAAAAACAGATTCGCGGCAAAAAAAAAATTAGCCGAACAAAAAAAATCAAGAATGCGACTCGTTTGCTAGTAGACCAAATTGAAACAAAATCAGTAGTGATTTGCGTTTCAATTGGAATTTCAAAAAGTTGTACTTGTTGGTTTGAAATTGTTACTTGCTAAAACAAAATCAATAGTGATCTAATCTTGTTTGATTAGTTTGTTTGATTGTCGTGGGGGGGTTGAGAGACAGGTTTTGAGTCCAATAAAGAGCTTGTGAAAAGAGAATACGAGAGGAAAAGGCAAGAGTGTGTAAGCTTAATTGAGGGTGGAAAAAGCCTAGACTTGAGTTAAACACGAGAGGAGTGACAAACATCTTGAGAGAAACACGTGAGGGAGCGATTGGTGATGATTTTTTTTTTAGACTAACGTTTACTTGCAGGTCTAAAATATGTCGCGCGAAGAAAGCGTGAATCAACGGGAGGTTGACTCCATACGAAGGGATGAAGCGCTCGTGGAAAGCATCCAGCAATTAGGGGTCGTAGTGGAGGAGCTTAGTGGCCGAATGATGGGGAATGGCATGAGGGTTGATGGTGACCGAGAGATACCTCGAGGAAGGCCGCAACATCAGCGAGATGCCTCTAGAACACAACATAGAAGGCAACGGCAATATAATGATGATGAGGCCGACATGAAGGATGATCGAGATGCTCGATTTGAAAGGTGGAATGGAGGCCGAAGGTTTAGACACCGAGGAGATGATGAACTTGGCAACATCAAGATGAAGATTCCTTCCTTCCAAGGGAAAAATGATCCCGATGTGTATCTAGAGTGGGAGAAACGCATGGAGATGGTATTTGATTGCCAACGATACTCTGAGCTTAAAAAGGTAAAAATTGCAGCTGTTGAATTTACTGATTATGCTATAATTTGGTGGGATCAACTTGTGACTAGTAGGAGGCGCAATGGTGAAAGACCGATAGAGACGTGGGATGAGATGAAAGCGGTGATGAGAAGGCGTTTTGTACCTAGTCATTACCACCGAGATTTATTTCAAAAGTTACAAAATCTCACACAAGGCAATAAGAGCGTGGAAGAGTATCACAAGGAGATGGAGATTGCCATGATCCGCTAATGTGATGGAGGATCGTGAGGCCACAATGTCAAGATTTTTGAGTGGTTTGAGTCGAGACATAGCAATGGTGGTAGAGCTGCAACACTATGTTGAATTGGAGGAATTAGTGGACAAAGCCATCAAAGTTGAGCAGCAATTGAAGTTGGACCGAAATCACAAGAGCGGAGGAGGTTCAAATCAGAATTGGAGATCCAATTGGAAGAGAGATGAAAAGCCAAATTGGAGAGGAAACAACACCAAAACCGAAACTTCAAAGGAGAAGGAGAGGGACGGTAAAGTTGGAATGAATCCGGTTTTTCGGTAAAATCGAAAACCCTAACACTAGAACTTGTGAAATTAAATGTTTTAAGTGTTTGGGCAGGGGTCATATGGCGAATCAATGCCCTAATAGGAGGGTGATGATCATGATTGGACATGGTGTTATTGAGTCCGAAAGTGAAAGGGAAGAAGATGATGATGAGATGCCACCATTGGAGGATTGTAGTGATGGAGAAGTGGCTATAAAAGGAGACTTATTGGTGGTTAGGCGTTCTCACGAGTGTGCAAGTAAAGGAGGAGGAGCATCACCAACAAAGAGATAATTTGTTTCATACAAGGTGTGTGGTGAATGGTAAGATCTGTAGTATGATAATTGATGGAGGTAGTTGTGCGAATGTGGCAAGTTGTATTATGGTGGATAAGTTGGGCTTGAAGACAACAAAACATCCTAGGCCTTATAGACTTCAATGGTTAAATGATAGTGGTGAGGTGAAAGTATCGAAGCAAGTTCGAATTCCATTTGAGATAGGGAGATATAAGGACGAGGTAGAGTGTGATGTTGTACCTATGCAAGCGGGTCATATCTTGCTTGGAAGACCATGGCAATATGATCGAAAGGTACATCATGATGGATATACTAATCGTTATTCATTGGTGATGAATCAAAAGACTTATACCTTGGTACCAATGACACCTAGTGAGGTGTATCAAGATCAATTAAAGTTACAACGAGAAGCCGAGAGAGAGAGAGAAAAGGTGAGAAATCCGAGGGCTTGCGTGGTGTGTCCGAGACGCAAGGAAAAGGAGAGGCCGAGAGAAAGATTGTGGTAAAACGCGAGGGAAAAGAAGAGAGGAAAGAAAAGAGGCAAAATAATTTTTATGCAAAATCAAGTGAAGTGAGGAGAGCCTTAGTTCTAGATCGATCAATACTTGTACTTGTGTACAAGGAGGTTTTGTTTTCTACTAACGATCTTGACCCAAGTTTGCCTAGTCCTATTGTGTCTTTATTGTAGGAATTTGAATATGTCTTTCCTAATGAACTTCCTGGAGGGATACCACCTATTCGAGGCATAGAACATCAAATTGACTTGATTCCCGGGTGCGCCATTACCTAATCGACCCCATATCGAAGCAATCCCGAGGAGACAAAGGAACTTCAGCGGCAAGTTAGTGAATTATTGGAACGAGGGCATGTGAGAGAGAGTCTTAGCCCGTGCGCCGTCCCTGTTTTGTTAGTGCCAAAGAAGGATGGAACTTGGCGAATGTGTGTCGATTGCCGAGCAATCAATAATATTACGGTAAAGTATCGACATCCTATTCCTAGATTAGATGACATGTTGGATGAGTTGCATGGTTCTTGTATTTTCACTAAGATCGATTTGAAAAGTGGTTATCATCAAATTAGGATGAAAGAAGGTGATGAATGGAAAACTGCATTTAAGACCAAGTATGGATTATATGAGTGGTTAGTAATGCCATTTGGATTAACTAATGCACCGAGCACGTTTATGCGACTTATGAATCATGTTTTGCGTGCTTTTATTGGTCAATTTGTGGTTGTCTATTTCGATGACATCTTGATTTATAGCCGAAGTCCTGATGACCATATTGAGCATGTGCGAGCTGTCTTGCAGGTTTTAAGGGCCGAGCAATTATACGCTAATATAAATAAGTGCTCTTTTGTTACTAACAAATTAGTATTTCTAGGATTTGTTGTTAGTGCTAATGGTATACAGGTTGATGAAGAAAAGGTTAAAGCAATCCGTGAATGGCCAACGCCTAAGACCATAGGAGAGGTGCGTAGCTTTCATGGATTGGCGAGTTTTTATCGACGATTTGTGAGAAATTTTAGCACCATTGCTGCACCTTTAACTGAGGTTATCAAGAAGCACGTGGGTTTCACGTGGGGAGAAGAGCAAGAGAAAGCCTTTAATCTCTAAAAGATAAGTTAACTAATGCTCCTTTATTATCTTTGCCGAATTTCAGTGCTACTTTTGAGATAGAGTGCGATGCTTCCGTACAGGAATTAGAGCCGTGTTGATGCAAGGAGGGCGTCCCATAGCTTATTTCAAAAAATTGAGTGGAGCAACATTGAATTATCCTACATATGATAAGGAGATGTATGCTTTAGTAGCTTTGGAGACTTGGCAACATTATTTATGGCCAAAGGAGTTTGTGATCCACACCGACCATGAGACCTTGAAGTACTTGAAAGGACAACAAAGTTGAATAAAAGACATGCCAAATGGATGGAGTTTATTGAGACTTTTCCATATGTGATCAAGTACAAGAAAGGTAAGGAAAATGTGGTAGCCGATGCACTTTCTCGAAGGTATGCGATTCTAACTATTTTAGAAGCAAAGTGTCTTGGTTTTGAGCATATCAAGGGTTTATATATTGATGATGATGACTTTGGGAGAGTCTATGAAGCATGTGAACACGCTACATTTGATAAATTTTATAGGCATGAAGGTTATCTTTTTCGTGAAAACAAACTATGTTTGCCTAAGTGTTCTTTGCGTGAATTGTTGGTGCGAGAAGCGCATAGTGGTGGTTTAATGGGGCATTTTGGCATTAATAAGACTTATGAAAATGGGGAGGGAATCAACTGTAGGAATTGAGAAGGATGAAGACGAGGAAAGGGATACTGAATCTGATTCAGTATCAAGGGAAGTTTGTTCAGCGGGAAACATAATCTGTTTTTCTGGAATAGCAGGATCAGGTTCAGGCTGTTGGATAACAGGATCAGGTGCCTGAGCACTCAAATCTTTTAGAAAAGATTCTAATGGATTCGATAACATCATTTGATCTAAACAATCAAGATATTCAATCAAATAAATGATTAAAATAATTGAAAAAATAACATGTTGTCTCACAGGTCAAATTAACGATTATCCTAACCCTAATTATCACGACAAGAAGATCAAAATAACTAAAAATCTTATTCGAATTCTTACGGATCAAATTAATAGTTATATTGATTCAACAATTAATATGCTATCGACAAAACCCCAAGAATTAATACAATTAAAAAAATGACCCAATATCTTACGAGTCAAATTAATAATTACAATAATCTTAGGGAACACCCCTATGGATAATGCTTGTAAGATATTTTGAAATAAGCATCGACATCCGATATTACAATGTAAATGAATTAAAGAAAGCTATCAAATAAAGCACAATAAATAAACGAGAATAATAATAATACTAATAATAATAAACTAATCTACCTAATTGGATTTCCTTTTTCTTTTTGTTTTTTCTTTTCCTCGCTTTCTTCCCCCACGGCCGAGCGGCTTCGGTGGATCATCGGGGTTGGGTCACCGGCGTTCGAGCTCCGGCGAAGACCAAAGAACGGGCTAATCGGCTACGAGCGGTGGCGTCGCGAGGAGGAGTAGCAGCAGACAGCCTCTCTCGGGCTCGGGCTCGAGCAGAGAGCGGAGCAAGGCGGACAATTGGCGTCGGACTATAACGGCGTCATCGTTCGGGCAGAGCTGCAGGAGACGGTGGCTGGCGAGGACACGGGCGTCGGCGATAGGTGCGGTGAATAGGGGTGCTACAAGGTTGTCGGGTCGGAACGAGCAGCGGTCGGGCTCGGATCCGGCTTTGGCAGCGATAGAGGCGCGGCTAGGGGCGCTGGCGCTCGGGTGTCTGGAGCTGGCGTGACAGCAGCGCTGGTGTGGCGGCGACGTGAGATCGCTGCGGCGATGGCGAACGGGAACAAGCGGAGCACAGCGGTGGACAAGTCTCGGCCTGTGGACAGCAGCTGCAGCACGAGCTTGCGGGCGATGGAGCGATGGTAGCAAGGCAGCAAGGGCGTTGTTGCTGCGGCAGCGAGCAATGGATGGCAGCCGCGGTGGGCTTCGGTTCCGGGCGGCATCGGTGTGGCGAGGCGGCGGCGTCTGGTGGGCAGCGAGCGCGGGTAGACAGCAGTCGAGCCCACCGGGGAAGAAGAACAGTTCTTCTTCCCCTTTTTTATTTCTTTCTCTCTCCTCCTGTCTCCTCTCACGTCACTTTCTCTCTCTGTCTCCTCCTGTGCTCTGGTGCACTTTTCAGCAAAAGGAGAGCTTTTTTTTCAACCAAGAGAACCCTCGAAAAGCCCTTGTCCTCTCACGGTACACGATTGCTTTTATAGATAAAAATATATGATCTTCGTAGAATATTGTATCTCACTTTTTTCAATATACACGAAGATAATCTATAACCTCCCGATCACAAAAATCTTTTTATTCTCCTTATCTCGTAAATATTTTCTACTGATTTTTAAAGATAAGATCACAACCCGATTTTCTTAAATTCCAAAAATCATTATTTCAAATCTCAATTTCAGAAAATGGGCTTAGGCCAATTTGTACTCTTCATGGGCTTAGTCCTACCTGTTAATTTAAAACTCAAAAACACCAATTCGACCCATCCGCCACCAGTCCAGTAAACAAATGTAAAAAATGCAAATTTAAAACAAATGCACCTAAATTTATATGCTATGCAATTAATATTTTTTTTTAGGAACAAAATTAACCTATAATTTTCTATGCAATAAATGACTAATCGGGTCGCCAAAATTTAGATGTCAACAGCACGTTTTAAGTGTCATATCCCGAATCCCACAGGGATGGAGAGGACATGAACATCCTCTACCCAAAGGACGTAGCTTCAAACCATCAGAATCCAACTCTCAAAAACCCCCGTCGGCAGCACTCTCACTCTATTAACCGCTAACCCAAGAACTCGAGAAGGTTAGAAAAGAGAGGGCTAAGTAACCACAAGTTCAGTGAATAGTACATATCTTTTAAGCAGATCACACAATTAGGCATGTATACAAAATAATACCAGAAACTCATAATCTAAACATAAGGTATAAAATATATATCGAATCACATATGAGTTGTTTATTTCAATAAAACTTTGTACATTTTAGAAAATAATCATTTAATCATCATGAACATCAATGGTCATACCCATTGATCAATCTCAATAACTCATGTATCAATGGCCTATTCCATTAATTAATCTCATCAAATCGTATGCCAACGGTCCATTCCATTGATCACTCTATTACTCAATATCCAACCATAATCAAGACATAACGCTTGGTGAAAAGGCAACCAAGATTCCCCTATTGACAAGGTCTGCACCCACAAAACCGATGGCTCGTTTACTCAAAAAGACATCATACACGTGGTATGCATATGCCTTAACCCCTCACTGGGTTCACAGTCCTATTGAACATAAACAACTATCCTCCAATACCTAAAATCCAATTCAGAAATTAATCTCATAAAACCAAACCAGTAACTTGTCACCACAACATAACCATCAGCCATTTCTCAAATCATTCATAAACCTTTCCATAAACCAATTGCAAAGTAGTCATCTATTACTTTACAATACTTTGCAAACACACTTTCTAAACATTCACAAACAACCAAAAAGTAGTAAATGCTCAATCCGGCTTTTATGCAATAAATATGTCAATTCATAATTTATGCTATATATAATCCATAGCACTTTCAAAATGTAAGTTTTACAAATTCAAAGAAGATATAGTACAACTCACCTCGTCGTTATGACCAAACAATAAACAATACTCGTATGGCCGAATCGCGGTCCTATCAAATAAGCGAGGAATAACATTAAAATCAAATAAAAATCTACCTCAACTTTGAAACTACTAAACTACATCTAAATGCTAATAAACGACTCATACATGCTAACAAACCGCTCACCCAAAGTGAAAATTCAAACCTAAACTCAACTCAAAACTCATGTGCAAAACCCTAAAATCTTGCTCCGACAAAATTGTTGTGGCAAAACAACTCTCGTTAGAACCCGCAGCTCTACCACACCATAAACCCTCGTTTCCAAGAAATCCCAAAACTCCACAGCTCAAAAATCACAAACACACTACTTTCATACGTATATTACAATGATACAATACATGTGTTGTCTTCGGCTACATTGCTTTCACATGATATCAAAAGGCTAGGGTATCCCTAGCTCTACTATGGGCGGTATCTTCCAAAATTGGGAACCCTCTACTATTAGCCAATATTATGATCTAGTTCTTTGGTCCCTCGGATGGCGCTCAATCGTTCAAGCTGGCTGGCTTGTTGAACCCACGTAGTGGGCCGACGAGGTCTCCGTTGAACTAGACATACCATGCTACATAACAATGATGGACTAAGTCATCCAACCCTTCATTGACCCATTCGGTGGTAGTGCATTGACGATATGTAGAAGTGGTCTCCTCCTCTAAGTCCACTATGTCTATGATCAACACTTCCATATTTACAGACAGACTCAAATGTTCAGGTGGTGGGTTAGCTATACTTACGGACCTGAAAAACATAAGGAGTGGATCTTAGTATTTGGGTGTTGAGGCTAACTATACAACCTAAAGGGGGTGAATAGGTTGTTTTCAAATTTTGATGATCTTTTGCAGAAATTAGCTAATCACTAAGTAACGATCACCTTAACCTAATGTTTACATAAAAACTAACTAGCTGTATGCCAATGTATATAAAAAGATGGAAAACAGTGGGACTTATCGGCTTTATCCACAAGCCTACGTCCACTCTTCAGACTAATAGCCTCAGGACAGGCTAGATTCCACTAATAATTTGCTTAGAAAATTGCAAACGGCTAACACCGATTCTTTACATAATAGATCCCACTATTGTGACTCAATTACTGCTCTTACCCTTATATACTTAATCCTTAGCACAATTGCTAAGCAGCATTAGTATCAAAATAGTATGACAAAGAGCTTATAGCCAAGAATAACAGTACATAAGCTACTTAATCTTTTATGTGTCGCACTCTCTCTTAGTTCCCCATGATTTTCTCATTTATACCTTTCTCAATCTAATCGTTGAGGATGAATTAGAGAAGCAGATGACCGTTGAAGAATTTCCATCGAGCTACTGTCCAAGGAAGGTATTGCCCATACAGTTCTTTTTCTTGGATTTCTACAGACTAACTAAATATAACAAATGCTGTTGTCTTTTACTATAGTCTCTGACTAACCTGTCAAATAACTTAGCTACTCCGTTGCATGCTTTATCCTGATTTTGTTGTTATGTGAATCCAGATCTTTTATTGGCTACTTAGCCGACGCAACAAACATCATTCGATATACTTGGTTGTTACATCACCATCAACCTAATCTTTATAGCTTCAACATAAACATCATCATTAGCTGATTTTTAGGTTGACCGGTGTTGCTTGTCATAACAAGACTTTGCCAACTTCTTTCCAATGGACCACACTATGGATGTTGCATAGTCCTTCAATCCAAACATCTGCATACAATTTAGTAAATAATATAATAAGAATAGTTTGGGCATTATCAAAATCACTTAAAGATGCTTTCTCCAACAATAGGAAAAAAATTGGATTAGTATTAAGCTTCAAATGGACGGCAAAGCAATAATTTAAAACAAAAATAAAAAGAGAAGGCAAATTGGTTTATCACCTTGATAGATGTAAAAAGAGAGGAGACACACAACAAAGAAGGCAACTTTGGAATATCAGTACTTTGCATGTTGGGGGGAGGAAATAGGTTCATTTTTTCCTTGGCTCATGAAGTGAAGAAAGGCTACAAGTGTCTAACCCCGATATTATTGGATTCTATTGATTAATAATTTTTAAAAATGATGAACCAACACATCACGAAAGAATTGGGACAATTATCCAAAAAGTCCTAAAACGATTATATGGTGACCAATTCAGTCATAAATTTTTTAATTGTACCAATTTAGTTATAAACATTTTAATAATTTGCCAATACAATCCCTCCCACCAAATTTTTTCTAGAAATCACTCACGTGGATGTCAATTGTCCTATGCAATATAAAACAATTTTTGCAACTTTTTCGAAATTATTTGGAATTTTTTTGTATTTTTTCTTTTCTTTTTTTCCTTATTTCCCTCTGCTAGTCGCTGGGTTTGGCAATGGCCAACAAAGGTTGAGGCACCGACCACAACGAAAAAAATATAAAAAAAATTTAACAAAATTTCGAAAATTGTCAATATCAGTGCCAATTGTGCCCCATAAAAAAGGTCAACAACCATGTCAACGATTTCTGGCCAAAATTGGCCGAAAGAGCTACATTGACAAATTATTAAAAGGATTTAAACTAAATTAGCCAAATTAAAAGGCTTATAACTAAATAGGCATCCATACTATGAGTTTAAGATTTTTCTGGTAATTTTTCCTAAAAATGTTCAATCCATCATGGTCCGTACAAGGTCTTGTCCATATCACACTTTGTTCCAATTTGCTTTCTCTATACACTATCACTTTACGCTATCTTTTAATTCTTTGATTGGCAGGGAAGAAAAATGTTGTGTCTTGGACTTCCCAATGGCTTGCTCTAAATTAACAAATAAAAAAACTGAGATGGCCTTTTGGTTCAAATGGGTAAGGTAGAATTAGAGTTTGATTCTGCTCGATTGTTCCATCTTTCTTTTATTGATTATTCAGATCCCAATTTCACATTGCTTTCAGTTTCATCACTAATTTTTTTTCATATCCTCCTTATTATTATGAATCATTCCTAAAATGAAATCAGAGATAACCTGTATAAAGTGGGTAGAAAATACTTATATATTAAGATTGCATTTGTACGATTTAGAGTTATTTTCTAAATAAAAATATTCATTTATATCTCTTATAGAATTCAATTGACAAAATAGTATTTTCATTGTTAACGAAAATGCTCAAGTATGGTTTGTCGTTGTTTATGATAGTATTTTCTGTCAGATAACTATTTTCAATGACACAAACAATAATTCTTAGAAAAAGTTTTTTTCCCAAAGATTCGCAAAATTTCATGCAGAAGTAAAGAATAGTCACCTCGAAAAGACCCTATTGGGTTTATGAAGTAATCTCAATTCTTTATTGTTATCAGGAAAGTAAGATAAAGAAAAAGGCAGAAAGCATATTTTTGTTTACTTGCAAGCCACTCGAAAGGAAAGAACCAAGCTTTCATCCAACTATAAGGAAGAACCAAGCATATTTTTGTTTACTTGCAAGCCATTCGAAAGGAAAGAACCAAGCTTTCATCCAACTATAAGGAAGAAGTCGTCATAGCAACTAACTCACGAAAGGAGGACATTGAGTGTACTTTTTCATCTCAAACCATACACCCTGAATCAATTTCCTCATCACTTAGCATGGCTGAATCACTCCTCTTCAGCATTGCACAGGGTGTACTAGGGAAGATAGCATCACCGGTGCTCCGAGAAGCCATCGAAATTTACAGCATTGAAGATCAGATACACGAGCTTAAAAAGACGTTGACTGCCATTACAGCCGTATTGTTAGATGCTGAGGGGCGACAGGCGAAGAGCCACAAGATGCAACTATGGCTAGGCTGGCTTCAAAAGGTGTTGTACGATGCGGAGGATTTACTCGATGAACTCGAATGCGAAAACTCACGGAAGAAGGTAATCAATAAGTACGGAGGCATCAAAGGGAAGGTACACCGCTTCTTTTCCCTGTCTAATCCCATAATACTCCGTACAAAAGTTAGTCATAAGATCAAGGAGATTAAGGAGGAATTATCCAAAATTTTCGTGAAAAAGAATGAATTTGATCTCAGTGAGCGGAGTGCTGAGACTAGTGCTCCGACCATGGAATCATCAGAGTTAACTTTCTCATCCATATTGGACGTCGTCGGAAGAGATCTTGATAAACAAAAGATAATTGAGATATTGATGCGGTCAAATGAAAAACTATTGGTGATCCCCATTATTGGAATAGGAGGTTTGGGCAAGACGACCCTAGCTAAATTAGTTTACATCGATGAGATTGTGGAAAAGCAGTTTGAGTTGCGAGCATGGACGTGTGTACCCAGGGAATTCGATTTAAAGAAAATCATGGAAGGAATCATCAGAGGTGCAACTGGTCAAAACTTGGGTAACTTTGATATTGAACAGTTGTCTAACATTCTGCGAGACACCATCAAAGACAAGAAATGTCTTCTTGTTTTGGATGATGTGTGGAGCATAGACGACACTCGTTGGAATACATTGAGAGAGTTGCTAAGCGAGGGAGCCAGTGAAATCAAGATAATTGTAACAACGAGCATTCCAAAAGTCTCTTCAACCATGGGTACCATTCCATCGCATATACTAGACCGGATTTCTCATAAAGACTCTTTGACCTTGTTCAAAAAATGGGCATTCCACGAAAAGAAAAAGCAACCACATCCGGATCTTCTTGTAATTGGAGAAGACATTGTCAAAAAATTACGAGGAGTTCCTCTCCTGGTGAAAACTGTGGGGAGTCTACTTTCTACTGAGGACGATGTGCAGTATTGGACACGTATAAGAGATAGCGATATATGGCAATCGGCGGAAGTAGAAAAGGACATTATGCCTATTCTTAAGCTTAGCTACGATCTTTTACCGTCCCACTTGAAACGTTGTTTTGCCACATTTTCACTTTTTCCCAAAGGATATGTAATTGCTAGCGATAATTTAACTAGGCTTTGGATGGCTTTAGGACTCATTAGTTCTCCAACAGATGAGCCAGCATTAGAAGACATTGGTCTTAAGTACATCCAAGAATTGTGGAAAAGATCTTTACTCCACTTAGTTGAGGAGTCCGAATTAAGGTCATTTTTTAAAGTGCACGATCTGGTCCATTCTCTTGCAATGAAAATGGCACAAAATGATTGCTCTATTGTTGACTTAGATACTGTAACTATTGAAGAAGGAGTTCGATTCGTTTCATTCTCTAGCACTTCATTAGAGAGGATCTCAAATTTCAATGGAGTCCCCCCATTTTTGAGAAAGCCGACTTCAAAGAAGCTACGTGCAATTACATGCAGAAGATTTCAATCCGAAGTTGATGGAGTTATTACTAGAGAATTTATTAGAACATGCATCTCTAAGTGTAACCACTTAAGATATCTAGATTTGTCATGTGGTAGTTTTGAGGAGTTGCCAAGTTCCATATGCAACTTGAAGCAATTGAGATCATTACGTCTCCGTGAGAACAAGCGATTGAAGAAACTTCCAGATGCCATTTGCATGCTGCAGAATTTGCAACAATTATCTCTCCATGGTTGCTCAAAGCTAGATAAATTACCCAAATATATGAAAAGGCTCGAAAGTCTTAGGTTTCTAAGCGTAACAACAAAGCAAAAGAGTCTAAAAGAAAGTGGAATACAAGACTTGGAAAGCCTGCAGTTTTTGGGAATCTATATGTGTCCAAATCTCCAAGTTTTGTTTGAAGGCACTTGCCATCTAACTTGCCTTCGTGTGTTGGAAATTGGAAATTGTGGGAGGCCAATATCTTTGCCTTTTGGGGAATTAGTCAAACTAGAGTCCTTGGCAATTGATGATTGCAAGCTCACGTTGATCCAGGATAATAAGTCCAATTTTGTGTTGAATCTTCGTAAGCTGGTAATATCAAGGTTCCAACAAGTGATGGAGCTGCTCCAATGTCTCAATATAGCTGCCACATCTTTGGAGTCCTTTTCCATCTATGAGTGCCCGAGCTTGATGATTGTTCCTGAATGGCTGTCCAATCATCAAAATCTAAAGTTAATTCGCTTGATCCGATGTCCCAACTTATGCTACATACCGTCAGGAATCCAATCTCTCAAATTCCTCAAAGAATTACGCATCGAACATTGTGGTGAACTGAGCAAAAGATGTGAACGTGGGTGCGGCGAGGATTGGCACAAAATTGCTCACGTTCCTCGAATCCAAATTGATTTGAGAAATGTACAATGGACGGATGATTAGGTACGCAGCAATCTGCCTCTCCATTTCTTCTTCGTTCTTAGATGATATATAGCCATGTATTGAGAATCCTTCTTATATTATTTTTCCTGACTTCCTCACTAGATGTAGATAAGACAATGCATAATGCAAATTCATAATTTGACGGCTTTAACTATACATTTTGGGAAATTTTGACATCCTAGTTTCTTGGTACCATCTGCCATATTGAAAGTAAATTTGATTCCATAACGATGGATTCTCGTCTTCTGCTTTTACTTGGAAATTCGAATCCAACTTAAACTTTGGAATGATTGAGTTTTTTTATTTGATGATTATTGTTGAAGAAGCAACGAATTAATTGGAAATTTTATTCCTCAACAAAAGAAGTTGAAGAACATTATACTCAACCTTGGTCACGTCGTCATTGGTCGTTATTTTCAAGAATAATCTCTATATTTAATAAAGTATACTCGAAAGAATTTAACCTCAGACTTTCTCCAAAACCCGACAAAATATCCATGCTTACTGAAAAATAAATAATGATTATGGTACCAAATGATTGACGAAAGATTAATTTAAAATTGGAACAACATCGTCATTTTATCCATTAAATCTTCTTGCATAAATTCTAAATTTAAATAATCTTCCATATCGGGTAATAGTTTGAATAGTTGGAAATTTATCGAAGCAAAAGCACTTAGTAGAAAGCCACCTGTGTAAGAAACTTTACGACTCCTTTGATTTCAGAAAACTTTTTTTGGTTTCCAATTTTTTTACTTAAATAGAAAGCACATATAAGTCTAAAATTGGAAGCAAAAATAAAGGTTTCTTTCTGAGTGCAACGTGGACTAAATACTTATATTCGATCAAAATGGTAAAATAGGGGCTCTTCCAAAACTTTATCTTTCATTTGGAATGAAAACACCGAACGAAAACACAGACAATACTAAAATATTATTATTGAGTCCATGAGTTTAATTTGAGAACAGCTTCCCTCATTTTAAGTTGATGTGTGGTTCGAGTTATAACTATTTCTAATTTATGTTTTGTAATAGAATTGTTTTGGCACAAGGGATACATGTGAATGAACCCATAGCCACAAATTTCCTTTCCAAATTGCAAAGCACAATGCAATGCAATCTAAGAATAATAATTTTTCGCATGAATTTTTCTTAAAGAAAGGGAGATTAAAATATGATATGTTATATGTAGGGGAGAGATGTGTAAGATCAAAGAGCAATTGAGAGTAACTGGACTGCTTTCATTTTTATCTTTGGTGGAAAAGTTTAAAGTTCAAATCCTTAATTGTGGGGTTATTTGGACACTTTTTTGTGTATCAATATTTACCCCCCACATGTCATTAACTTATGATATAGCGCCTAATGGTAAAAGAGGAAATTTGAGTGATTATAATCTCTACAAAAATAGGATGGCATTTTCTCACTAGATTGATAATATCACTGTTCGGGAGACACATGGTCCAAGCCCGGCGAAGAAATACAAATTTTAAAAATTAATTTGTCCTGCAAAATGGCCCGACCAGGGCACGTGGCTAGTGACTTTTTTTTTTTTTCGTCAAAGATAGACTTTGTATTATAATTTCGGTAACTTACATCCAGCCTCTAGGGCGTCAGCATATACAAGGTCTAGCAAAATAGCATGCGGGAAGATATTCCAATTCTGGGCCGAATTTGCAGATTGGTGGGCCTTAGCAGCCCAATAGGTCTTGGACGCGAAAGTTTCGGGCATGTTTATTTTGGATGAAGCAAAAAATAAAAAGTAAATTTTTGCTTTCTTACCAAAATTTAAAGTATTATTCGATTTCCAAAAAGTCATGAAAAAATCATACGTGAATTTACGTGTCAACTTTTACACGTCTAAGAAGTTACGAATGTTTTGCAATAGCGAAATGTCAAATTGCGTGCATCATAAGATTAGATTAGAGGCTATGGACTCTTACATTATGTTGTAACCTATCAATTATATATCAAGGTTCATTACTTGAGTACCATTAGCACACTGTTCGAAAATAATGTGAACCATCAAAGATGATCCAGGTGAACTCCTATGATGCTCTTAAGCTCATCTCCTGTTTTTTTTTTTTTTTTTCTGTTGAGCAGATGAACTCCTATGATCCAAGTGCCACTCCTTGTGGGGCTTTGCAAAGATGTGTTCGCGAACTCCGCACATCTCTTCGTTAATCTCTTTCATTTGCAAGTATGAAAACAATGGCCGTTGATGTTGTACCTTTCTCTTCATTTCCTTGAACAGAATGTTGTTCTTTATTATTTGCTTGGGGTTTGTATTGCGAATTTCTCTACGGAGAAAAATGACTTATTCATATCATACGAGGCCAATTGAAACGCCATTTGAGTTCGAGATTTTTTAGAGCGATGGTCATCTTTCATTCACGAAGAGTGCATGAAATCACAGCGCACCAAGAAATCTTATTTTTGGTAAAATAATGTCAGTCGCCTGATCTCTTCATAACATAATTTTGCATTATTACACTTTACAAGGATGAGTGTGAAATATGACTGTTCCAATATTCAGTTGCATTAGTTAGCAAACAACTTTATGGAATTCATTGCTTAAAATCCATATCGTATCAGGCAAATTTCACCAGAGGTTTTTCAGCGCTTATGTTTAATCAGTTTTTAAAATTCATTGCTTAATTTAAGCGTTTAATAGTTTAGTTTTACCAAACAGCCCCCTCAATGATGTAATTTTTTAGCACCACTATACGGTAACTGGTCTTGGTTTGACATTTTCCGTAAGATCTTAGATTGAAATGAACGAAACTAAATCTTTCTCGAAAAATGGTGGAGGGACTAGTTTTGTCGCCGAAGCAAAGTACACGGACCAAAATTGACAATTGCTAAAAGTGCGATTACAAGTACCGAAAGTGTAAATAATTTTGGAGGATTGTACATTCAAGCGCTTCAGGCCAAAGTCGAAGCTGACCCAATAGTTGGAGAATTTCAGGCAGAAATGTTATGGGAATGGTTAAATCTGGTCGAGAATGGTAAAGCCACAAGGAATAGAATTTTGACAAATCTAATTATATAGGGACCGAAAGCGAACTTCTCAAAACATACGGAGCCCTGACCTGAAGTGTTATTTAACCCATTTATTTTTGCAGTTTCACGTTTTTGGAGAATTGCCGCGCATAGTATTAGCATCCCAACGGTTGAAATACTGAAACTCCATACATAGTATTAGCATCATTGTGATCTGCATCAACACAAGGTTCTACTTCGGCCTGTAGTACAGGTCCTGTATATGGCTCCAGCTAGAAGAAGCCGGTATTTATTATTGCCAATCAGAGATCGACGGCGTCCCAACACAACTCGCATCCCTATTTACAGGTAGACATCCTTCTACCTGTAAATTAATAGGTTTTACTTACTAAGTTTATGACTCATCTCGTTGTTTTTCATAATTGTAGGCATGGAGGTCTCGCATTAGTTCTGGAGTTGTAGTTTCACTAAAGAAGCTAAGGTTTATCCTGGCTTTTTTAGCATAAAAGAAGTATTGGTTGTAAATATAATGACCCGTAATAGAATGGCTTGTAAATGTAACTGATGTAATTGTGTGTTTACAAATTGTTGTTTTTCTGGCTGTTTGATGTTGTCTAGGTGTTGTATGTATGCTTCCGCATGTTCTTAAAAAAAAGATAAAAGAAACAAAATGGTAAACCGCTTGGGGTATTGCGAAAATAACCCTTACCGCTCCTAACCTTAGAAATGGAGTTGGGATTGTTACAAATCTGGAGGCCATTTTTAAAAATCTCATGATTTGTTTTGATCATTAATCCTAATTGTTTGTCATGAGGCGTGGTGTATGCATTGTATGCTTAGCACCTTAAATATTTCAACAGTTCATCAAGATGTCCTGAGGAGGAGGTGGCCATAGACCGATGTCTAATCCGGTCCCTACTATTGTATTCATTCAACCTCGACGTTGTCTCGAGTTTATTTTGACATGACACCCTCCTTAGCCAAGGCCTCCACAACGTCACTCTGGAAGTCGAATCTGACTATCTTCATCATGTGGAAATCATGAAGGGTCTGCGATCGTCACCATGGGAGCTGCGATCAGTGCTTGATGAAGCGTTCTTTTTGGTTGCTCAGTTTCCTAACCTAACGATGCTGCACTGTAGAAGGGGAGCAAACCTAGGTGCTGACTGGGCTACAAAGGCCCATCTCCATACTTCAGCCCAAAACTAGAATCTATTTCCCCCGTATATTTTGCTTGATATAGTATATGCCGATGCTTTATCTTCAGGTTGTAATATCATGTTTTAATGAATACCATCTGTTTCTTCGACAAAAAAAAAAAAAAAAAAAAACCTCGACGTTGTCTCGAGTTTTTGTTCAAATCTGTAATAACGTCGGATGACTCGTGAGCTTTATTTTTCATGCACTTAGAGTAGCTTGTTTCTTTCTCGTCTTAAGTGTTTACTTTCTTGCAACGCTATTTCATTACTCACGTGCTATATTTTTGTGCTGTAGTTAGATTAGAATTGTACCCATAAAAAACCATCCACTTGTGGTCACCCATCAATGCTTTTGGATAATTCGCACAAAAATGTAAAAACAAATGTATGATCATCTTAGGTAACAACTAAACTCATTAGGTACTTGAAATGGCGCTAATAAAAATCATTAGCATAACTTGAGTCCCCGAATCATGATCTCTGGTTCATTGGAAATCAAGGGAACACTCCTAATCCTTAATTAGGCATGCTAGTCGGCCTCCAAAAAGGAGGCTAGTGACCATCCTAAACTTTTCTAAGTTGTCTAAAAAAAATTAAAACGAACCTCTATCATGCGAGGTATGAGTTTGGGAGATCCTATGTTTGTAATTAATTGACTAAGTGTGGCTCACTAGTCTCTTATGGAAACGCCTACTTGGACTGTTTTATGATTTACCCATAAATCCATCCATTGTAGGAACATTCCGCCTCGAGGGGTAAGTTGCGGCCGATATAGGAGTAGGCCACAAATCAACTATCAACTATGATACCATTTGTTAGGAGTACACAGTATAAGCCCAATGCCTTCATCCATAACGCCCACATACTCGCTCACTAGATTCCTTCACTGAGATGTTCATCAAGCACCAATACGAGAGTAGGCCACCAATCAACTAGTAGCTATAATCCCATTTGTTAGGAGTGTACATCAAAAGCATGATACATTCATTTGGGGAGATTATCAAAAGTAAGCCTGAGCCTGAGCTTATTAATATATCCAATTAAATTCATTTTTATTCCAAAACTTAAGTTAATAAGTAATGAGCTAAATAAAACATATTAATTGCCCAACATCATATAAATTCTCTAATGTTGAACTATAAGTGGCAGGACAACGCAAATCAGAAGGGTTTGGTTAATGTGCTACCCGACCATCTAAGACAGAAGGAGATCCAGACTCTACACCACCGATATGCCCTGGGTCGATGGGGGAATCCCGAAGAGGGTTGTGTGCATGGCTTGCCGCTGAGCGATGGAGAAGTTTATCTGTGCGGCTGCTGCAGTTAATATAATTACTTGGATGGGAAGGTATCTTGTGATGTACCATCCTGAGATCACTCAATAGGCAACTATCGTAATTTATACTGTGGAACAAAACCCATGCCATGCAGGATGAATGAAATTGAGCTTCTAGTTTCTTTTAATCTAATCAGCGAAGAAGAGTTAACATCCGTAGTTTCTTTATCAAAGTTTGAACGGGCATGTGCCATGTGATTAGGTTCAAATAATCGAAAAATTAACTGCAAATGTGAAAGAAAATGTCAGAAGAAATTTTTTTCAAATGAGTATGCAAAGGGTTCATAATCTAAAGTGAAGGACAAGTTAGTCGATCTTGTGATGAATTTAGTCAAGTCTTCGCATTGAGAATTTACCAAACTGCATATTTCAAAGGAAAAATGATGGTAACCACTAGGATTCGCCCTAGTGGCCATCCTTCCAATATGGAAAGGGGAGGTGAGGGGTTCAAATCCCCACCTTCTCAGGAGGATGGAGTGAGGACCCGTAAGTTTCAGGAGTGGGTTTCGACTACCACGCCCTGCAAGAGGCATGGCAAAAGTCTGAGAGTGCATGTAGAGTAGGAATAGAGTTGGACTGACCAAAAAAAAAAGGAAAAATGATGGTAAGAGGCTTTTCTCGGAAAGCCCGTGATGGAAAAATAACCAATATTAATCTAGGAAAACAACTCTCACCAAAATACGGCCAAAAAAGAAAAAAAAGAAAAGAAAACTCTGACTAAAAAAAGAATCGAGGGAAACTACAAAATGCGATTCAGCGATGGGTATGGAATGTCAACCCATGCTGGTCGAACGGTGGGCCTCGCGCTGGTCCGGCGATCATCTAGATAGCCAGTCAAGACTGCCGGATCAACTACCGACGTGGAGCACAGTGACTATACAGAGGGAAAGATTGCTGCCGATCGGGGGCTTCCGGTGAGAATTGGCAGTGGTGAGTGGTGCGACAGGCTGAGGAACAGGGTCGCGTTGGTCATTTATCAAAAGGAGGTCGCTGGTGGTTGGAATGGCTCGGCGAAGCCGTCGAACATCTCCCCACTGTGGAACACGGTGATCAAGGTTGAAGAATGATTGCTGCTGATCGAGACTTTCCGGCAAGGATCGGCACTAATGAGGCTTGCAATCCACCTGAGGATGGCCTGAGGAGTGTCGATGTGGCGGCGGAGGCCTGCCGGGGGAAGGCGGCAGCTGGCCGGTGAATGGTTGAGAAGAGAGTCAAAGAGAGAGAGAGAGAGAGAGAGAGAGAGAGAGAGAGAGAGAGAGAGTACCTAACCCCAAGATTGAATCTCAACTCTTGGATCGATCCAAGGGCTGCAAATTAGTGTCTTCTTTTGCAAGCTAGCTTCCTATTGGTTCAAATGCTATCTCTTGGATAGATGACTTGTCTCAATGGATGTATAGGATTAAAGAACAATAGATGGGGGAGATTAATTGCTTAGCCCTAAAGTGTGCTCTTTAGTTAACTTAATCTTAATGACTTGGATTAGTGACATGGCATTAGGGACATTTTCGTAATTTCACTTGGGCAATTTTTGTAATTTCTAGCATGGGGGAGATGGGTTGGTCGGCCAAAAGGATGGCCAACTCATGGTGGTCACCAGCCACGGAAAAATGGTCGGAACAGGCCATTCCCTGCCGAACTCCGATCAGACCCGTCTGAACGTGTTTTGATCGGTTTGGCTGGTTATGGTCAAAGTTTTTGTGCAATTAGGTAAGAATTCCCCACCAATTAAGAGAGAAATGAGCTAAATTGAAATGAAAAAATCCAAAATTGCCCAAATTGGATCAATTTAAGCCCCTTGCAACATCTCAATTGATTTAAATTGATCTAATTACCTCATGAATAGCACCAATAACGCTCGGATTTAATGGGCACACGAATTTGGACTTTCTAATTGATTAGCACAATTTATGCATTTCCCATCCCCATTTGTTACATTAATTGCGATCAAATTCATTGACATAATAAGATATCGATTGATTTGATCAATGGAATTCAAGAAAACCTAATGCGCTCAAATTGACATTATCGTGATGGTACGAATTAGACTCCAAATTGAAATCGAGGTTCAATTGTCAAATTAAATACTAGTTTAGAGTGGGTCAACTTAAATTGCATCAATTAAAAGCACATTAACTTGAATTTTCAATGTTCAAGCAAGCTAAATCCATTAAATTGAAATTGCCGGATTTGGATTATCATTAAGAAAACGAGTCCATTAAAGTGAATTTGTCAAAATTGATGTCGGATTTGGATTATCATTAAGAAAACGAGTCCATTAAAGGCAAAATTCCTCAAACTATGAAGAACCAATCGGGACCCTTGATTAGGGCTAAAATTGGAAATTTTCATCCCGACGCCCATTTCTCTCTTCAATTTGCTTTGTACCAAATTCCAAAATTGGTTCAACAATTGTGTGCAAAATAGCCTTTAGATCCAATGTCATGGATGAAACTAAGCTAAAATATGACTAGAAAGAAATTAATTTTATTTTTGGCCAATTTTGAACCTAAATCCGAAAAAAAAAATCGGAGAACTAGGTTCGTAATCGATTTTTATGAAATATTCAACGCCAAAGTCAAATTGAAACTAAAATAAGATGATTTGAGAGTTTTCACATTTTCCAATTTTTTTGGGAAAAGCGTTGACCAAAAATCAACATTTTAATAATTAATTATTACAATGTCAATTAATGAGAAATTTTGATTTTTTTTTTTAAATTTCAATACAAAAGTGAAATTGAGACTATTTGTGAATTTTTGTATAAAAAGTCAAATTTTGACTCGATGTCAATTTTTTTATTAAAGGGTTAACAAAAAAGTCAACTCAAATGTCAACTCTTTGAGATTTTAATGAAAATGATAAGAAATGATTCAGGGCCAACTAAAAAAAAAAAAATAACACTTTTGATTGAAAAATGGGTTCCATCATGAATGAAAATCCTAATTGCAAGTGTTTATCTTTAGTGACACGTCTGTTAAAAATCAAATGTTAACAATGTTAAATAGAGAGCTACAGTTGAGTACATGGAAGGAACTGTGTCAATTATTGATATACAACCGTTATCACTTGCATTAGTTTCTTTACTTAATTGTATTATTATGTGATAGCTAATATAAGAAAGGTTTTAGCATAATGTTATTGTGCATATTATTGTTTTAATTAAACCATGAAAGAAATGTAATATGGGCTAAGTGGGAGAATATAAGGATTACTGTGGCCTGCATGATATTGTTGATTAATGGTTTAATTACTATTTAAGTGCTAATGTATTGGCTATAAAAATTAGCAACCCTTACGAAGAGACACAACCGTTATGAAAAGGTGCAATTCTTATGAAAAGTTGCAATTCCTATAGAGAAGTTACAGTATTTTTATGAAAAGTTGCGACTTTTAGTTCAATTCCATCGATTCACGCTACCGCAATCATCCGGATCAATGAGAAGATAATGCAGCATGAGAACTTGGATTCTATTTTGCAGAGCTCCAAGAGCTTCTTAACTGCAGCATTGGTGTCACCCCAACACCAGTACCACCACATCAAAGCCAAGGAACGTGATCAAGCAAGCCTGGTATAACAGAACCATAAAATTTTAAATAACCCCTCTGCCCCGTGGATTCAGGACCTAATTTTTTTTTTTTTTTTTTTTTTTTTTTTTGGTCGTAAAAGCATTTTCATTCATTACCTAATTGAAATGCCAATTTGTTGCACTTTATGTTAGTTTCTTCTTCTTGCGATGGACTTTAATCACAAGATTCGTTCCGTGTTGCATTACTTCATAATGAAAAATGGGACTGTCAACCACCGGCCGCGGTAACTCCACTGGCTAAGATTCTACTGATCCTCAACGAAGATGTGAAGGGTTCAAAACCCAGGGGAGGCGCTAGGTGTATTAAGTGTGACTCAGGGATGGTGGGTCCTCCTGCTTAAGTGTTACCTGGGGGTTTACGGCGCAGCTGTCGGCTGCAAGCCGGTTCCTCCAGCAAAAAAAAAAAAAAAAAAAATGGGACTGTCATCGCTTTGAGTGCTTTAAGTTATTCCAACATTCTCTTCTGTCACATCCCTTTTTCCAGTAAATATTTAGGAGGCCAACCTTTAGTATTCCGACATCCTGATGCTGATGAGCATGGCTTCTCCCCTTTGTCTTTGCCCCACCTCACAAGCAAGGTACTTGTTCAGGCTTTATTCTGCTCAACTTCTATACAAATCCAGGCTTGCGTACTCGTAAGTGGACTCAAATCACTTCCCACATCATTCACTAATTTGCCTGTTGCCACTAGCATGGCAAGCATTGCTTCAGGCGACGTGGCTCCTCCTCTTCCCCCCAAGGTGCAAGAAAATGGCGGTCAACGGTTGTTTTCAGCAATTGACTGTGCGACAATGGAGCAGATTCAAGCAACTCATTGTCCTGACGGTCGTGAAGTCGATGTCAAGCTCATTCTCCGCCTCATTGAGAGCCATTTTCACTATGCCACAACAAGCATTGATGGGGATTTGAATGTAAGTACATCACTATTCATTCTCGGCTCTCTTTTACGTTCAGCCTTTGTCCCAGAAACGAGAGAAACTTGTATTCTGAGAGCTAATGAAACTTCTCTGAATTTTGGAATTATGCAGGGGAAACATGGAGCAGAGGAGGCTAGTTCAGAAGAGAAGGCCTTTCTGGCGTCATTTGATGGTGTCCTAGAGGCATTGCCTTACATTATACAAAAAATCTCCTGCGAGGTGATTTTGTCAAGGCTTGAACTCAAAACTGCATATGTTTCTGTCAATGTCACGAGGACACTGTCTAACTGTATGCTTGAGTTCATTTTCACATCACAAGTAGGGAACTAAGATTTTCTTTACACGAACATAAAGGGCATTGATAAGAGCAAGAAGGAATGAGCACGGGTGGTGAACTGTACTTACTTTTAATTATTCATGTCATTTAAAGATGGCGATGATTTCATGTTTTGCAGTTATCATGCAAGTGCAGCGGAGGTGGAGATGCCCATGGAACCACAATGGCTATATTCAACATGATATCAGCCTATTCCTGGGATGCGAAAGTAGTGTTGGCACTGGCCGCCTTCGGAGTGAACTTTGGAGAGTTCTCTCTGATAATCCAGCTTTACTCCACAAACCCCCTCGCGAAATTAGTAGCTTTGCTCAAGCAATTACCCGACATGATGGAGCACTCGAACGCCTTGAAAACACAGTTTGATGCGCTCAACAATCTCATCATTGCTATGGTGGAGGTGACCAAGTGCATTATCGAGTTCAGCGGACTTCCACCTCAGTACATTTCATCTGAGACGCCCCCACACTCAACTGCCATGACCCGTATCCCCACTGCAGCCTACTGGACCATCCGCAGCATCGTTTCTTGGGCTTCACAAATTGCTAGCCTGATAGGGTTGAGAAACGAGTAAGCCACCGATCCTTTATCTAGACAAAATGATTTTACTTCGATTTTGAGATTGATGTTTCCCTTTTTGCGGATTGATTCAGATACATGCCATCAACCGCTGAAGCACAGGAATTATCCAGCTTAGCCTCCAAGGTCAGTAGCATACATGATCACCTTAAGAAGCAACAACATCATGCATTCGCTGGTTTTAGGCATCTTTCACTCCAAAAATTAGCCTAAAGGTTAAGGTTTCTATTCGCACTTATAAACTGACTACCTACTCATTCCATAACCGATATGAAAAAATCCCAATAATCTTCCTTCATACATTGGGTTTAGTGGGAGCTGTGACGACCCTCGAGACTTGTTGGTAACATCACCATATATGTAAGTGAAAGCTTCACCCTTTAAGCTAGCTTTTGAGATGAGAAAATCTCAAAATCATCCAACATTGGTATCAAAACCCAATTACCAACAAGTCTGAACTCAACGGTCACTCAGAGAAGGTTGTCGTAGCTTCAACCTAAGCCCAATGTGTGAGGAGAAGATTGTTGGGGTTATCTTGCATCGGTTATTGAAGGGTTAGTCAGTGTATAAGTACGAGAGAAATTTTCACCTTTTGAGTTAGCTAGTTAGCTTTTGAAATGAGAGAAACCCCAAGCCACCCAACAACATGTAGGTGGGACATTTGGTCTTCATCTTGAATCTTTTAAATTCTAGAAGTCAAGTCGTATAATTATTGTATTCTGGGGGATGCAGATGAGAGACGAAGCTGGTCAGGCGCTGGCGAACCTATTCGAAGAGACTCATTTAGACAACATGACCATTCTCAACCGTTTAATCTATGCCAAGGACGACATACAGCCGCTGGTGGATGCTACCACAAAATCAACGGTTAGGTCCTACTTTCTTTTATTTCTTCCTTCCCATTAGTTGACTCAACTGGCCTAGATCGAGTCAATATCTCTCGACAGAAATATAACAGCAGTTCTCTCTCATTTCATAACAAACAGGTAAACCTTAAAGTGCTGAGAAGCAAGACAGTGTTGCTACTAATATCAGATCTTGACATTGCCACTGGAGACATCAAACTTCTCGGCAAGTGCATAGATTCTCGTGCATGGCCTAGGAAATGGTTCGAAATAGTGTGGCTTCCAATTGTGGATATCGATCTTAAATCAGCTGCTGGGGATACGACCCATCAGCAGAAGTTTGAGGAGCTGCAGAGCAGCATGTCATGGTACACTGTCCTCCAACCTTCAATCCTTGAACCAACCGTGATCAAGTACATAAGAGAGGTGTGGCATTTCTCGAAGAGGACCATCGTAGTAGCTCTGGATCCACGGGGAAGTTGGTGAGCCCCAATGCCCTCCACATGATCCGTATATGGGTAAGTTCGGCCTTCCCTTTCACTAAGGAGCGAGAGGAAGAGCTGTGGAAATATGAGAGTTTGACACTCAAGCGGATCGTTGATGAATCAGACGACGGGACTATAAAAAATTGGGTACAAGCTTATCCCCGACGATCCGTTTTTTCTCTGGAGTTATTCTTAGGTATGCATCTTCATAAGCACGCTCAATATAGGCTTTGGCGAACCAACTTTGATGAAAGAAAAAGAAAATTCCAAGATGAATTTTTAGAATATCTAAACAATAAATCATGCCTTAATTTAATAATTTAAACTTTTAGAATAGTTGGCAGTAATCTCATAAAAATCTCACATGGTATCGAGATAAGGGTGATTGGTTCTCCATCCAGTTCGGTTCCAAGGTAGAACCGAGAAATAGATCGGGAGAACCATTTTGGGAACTGGGGACCAAAGCGATTGGTCCTAAAACCCAGAACCAAACCAGTATTGGGAACTAGAGACCGGACCAATTGGTCCTAGAAACGAGAACCTGACCAGACCACCGGTCTGATCCAATGGAATCAGTCATTTTTTTCCCACTACTTGATGCTATATGTTATAAAGAAATTATTTTAAAAAAAACTTGTTGCTTTTTTTTTAAAGAATAATAAAAAATCTAATTTTGCCTTCAAATCATGCACCGAACAATCTAGACACCAGTTTCACTTTTTAGAATCGGGAACTAGACAATCGGGACACATGTTCTACTTTTTGGAATCAAGAACTAGAACAACACTCCCGTGAACAGGACCCAACTAATCTGTTCGGTTTGGTCCGGTCCAGGCAGTTCCCATTTCGGATGGTCCATTTTGCACACCCCTAATATTAGAGCTAGAAGTCCCGTCATTATTTGCCTCCCAAATTAAATGTTTTCAGGCGAAAAGAACCCAAACTATGCATAAGAGAAGTAAAAGAGGAGTGAGACGTTAGATTTCCTAACATATAGCAACAAAGAGCTGATTTCATCGCCTAAAACTACCGCCAGAGAGACTTAGCCCTGCCAGGGACAACTTGTTCCATCGAGTAGAATGACTTTCCTAGTAGTAAAGTGCACACAGCCCGAACTTCCATAGTACAAAGAGTCCCAAAATACTCCTGACGCATATATGCTGTTCCATGTCCTATGCAGACACATATCGCATGTTAGCACACTGTGTGCAGAGCATTCATGTCTGTAATCATTATCTCCTACTTCTGATTAGATGACAAGTGGATCATACATTTGCCTATTCGGAGGCACGAATCTTGAATGGATCAGGTCGTTCATAGGCGCAGCCAACGACGTCGCTAAGAAGGCTGGTATCGCGCTGGAAATGGTATATGTGGGAAAGAGTGACGCAAATGGGCAAGTGAAGACAACAGCCGAAGCGATCACCTCAGAGGAACTGGGTTACTGCGGGAAAAACCCCACATTCTTCTGGTCATTTTGGGCTAGACTCGAGAGCATGTTCCTTTCGAAGTTGCAGATGGGGAAGTCCATTGAAATTGACCCAATAATGCGCGAGATCATGGAGATACGCAGCTATGATGTGAGTGACCAAGGATGGGCTATATTTGGCCACGGTGCAGGGCCAGAGATGGCGAGAGCCAACGGCAATATTGTCCTGGAGAGCATGGTAAAGTTCAACGAGTGGAAGGACGAAGCAAATAAGAAGGGTTTCACTGGGGCGCTGCATGACCGTCTAAGACTGAAAGTACTGGAGACTCCGCACCACTGCAGCCGCCTGGTCCAGCCCGAGATCGATGAGGGAATTCCAGGGAGGGTCGTATGCGCGGAGTGTCACCTTGTGATGGAAAATTTAAATATTTACCGCTGCTGCACCGATTAAGAAGGTCTGCTGCGGGAATTGCTCCTACAATGAAATATCTTTTACCAAAAGTAGTTTTTCGGTTTTAATTAAAAGGGACAAGGGTTCTCCGCCTATTTTGGATAGTGGATATCTCATACGATAGTAGATTAAACTTCTTTGATCCAAATAATTCTGTACAATCTTGGGCCAAGTCGGAATTTAATCAACGACTAGGCTCACAAGTTACAAGACCAATCTTGAACCATGTCAAAATTCAATTGATGACACAAATCAGAGATAGTAGAATACAGTGCCAGATCAACAACACTACACCAGGATAGTGAGATACAACGCCAGAATTTAATCGGCAATAATGCACCAGGATAAAGAAATACGCCAGAATAACGATAGGGATCTGAAAACTATGGCTAATGAAATTAAATTGCAATGCAGAAAAATGTAAAGATAAAAAGATAACATTTTGATTGATTTGTCGAGGGGGCTTTCATTGGATGACTGGTGGTATTTATAGTGAAAATGTGGTAACTGTTTGACAATTGTGTTTTCTTCGATAACTACCCTTGGTTTGTTACGATTTGCTGTGCAATCACCAAAAATATATATATATAGAGAGAGAGAGAGAGTTCAAAACGTAAGGTTTTAATCTTCATTCACCTTTAAACTAAGGCCATGTCCAGTTAAGGATCCCACTATAATTAGTACCATGCACCTCTCTATTACATTCTTCGATTACAAGAGAAAAAAGAATAAATATATCCAAACAGATTTTTTATATCAAGTACCTATTTATGAGTCCAAAATCAAACTACTAATTAAGTAAGAAAAATAATACATATATCCAAACATAATATATATGTTCAGTAGCTATACTTAAGCTAAAGCCCAAATTATCAATAATACATGAACTCAAATTATAAAAGCTCTCTAAATAGTGAGTGGACTGCCCCTACACAATGAATGAGGAGTGTGAGTCATACCCCAACATTATCCTGCCCGATGAATACTTTACATGCTTCTTTAAACCTAACATAGTTGTACCGTTCAAACTTTTCTACACTTATTGCCTTGGTCAATAATGAGAAAGGTTATGCGATTCCTAATATTAAGATTGATCGTGGGGGAGAATATGAAAATCGAATTTTTGCAAACTTTTGTGATGAGAATAATTTTCAACATTTTTTTTCTCCTTACCCTCTAGAACCAAATGAAGTTGTTAAAAGAAAAATTGCTTTTTATGGCTAGTACTGTTTTGATTGAAAATACACTACATTGTCAGTCGATTCTTTCTTAGACCCATTCTTGAGAGTACCTATTATGATCTTTACAAAGGAACATTCTTACTTTCATGTATATGGTTGTAAAATGTTTTGTACTTTAAAATGCTAATGATAGTCTAATGAGAAGTCAGATGAATGAATCTTCCTTGGTTATTCGACAATAAGCAAAGCCTACGGGATATATAGCAAAAAACAGTCAAATTGTGAAAAAGTCAATGAATGTGAAGTTTGAAGAAAAACAATCAAACTCAACCAGATGAGCCTAAACATTTTTAGGCTACTGTGAACGTCCAAGCTTCTTAACAAAGTCAAGTACTTGATAATGCTTGACCAAGTAAAGGAATTCATGGCGAACCTTCAAATAATCAAACTTAGCCCGATTCTTCTAAGACTGATGAAGAATAGAATGATGAATTCAACAACAATTGAAAACACAAATCTAGTCATCCCAGGATCTTATTATTAGAAAGGTGAATGATAGTGTCAAGACACGTGTTGCGACCCAATTTTTCGGATTCACCACCTAAAACTAGGTTAATAGATTACTAAGTCTTTAAGCTTAGCTCGGGCTCTCCCAAGCCTATACCAATTCGCGACTTAGGTTTGAATTCTTAACATGCAAATGATTTTCAATCAGGAGTCACCACTAATCTATTTTTGGTGGGTCGATTAGAAACCCAAGTAAAGTAACGGGAGATTTACTTTACTCCTATGAACTAGAGATTTATGAGTTCGGGGACTTGGTTACACTAGACTATCCTAGTGCCCTTTTCGGTACCTTTTTATTTCATTTTCAAAAATGTTTGGCAATTGAATTGATTCTAATTTAACTTGCTAACATGTGAGGTGATCATACAAGTGCGCATACCACCAATTTAACACTCAAAAAAGCAATTAAATAATGCAGAACTTACCTCAAAGTAACGAGCATCTGCAGTGTTAAATTAAAATCCATATCAACAACCCTAGATATGGTTTCTAATTAATACGCAATTTCTTTTTTCTTTTTTTTTCTTTTTTTTAACGAGACTATAATCCATATGCAATGCAATGCTTTTAATTTAATATTAAATGATATGACATGGCAACATGTCCTAAACTATATGAATAATTTTTTTATAATCTCTTAATGAACATGCAATTGTTAAATATGCAATCTAAATTAACCAAAATGACTTAATTCTAATGACGTGAAATGCAATGCAATGACGTACAAAATTATTTCAACTAAAATGACATTTAACATGCAATTTAAATATGCGAGCTATATGTCACGCGACATTTATTAAATGACCTAATCTAATGACGGGCAATTTCTAATTAAATGGACCTAACAACAATCAATAACGTGCATTTCATGAACCTAATTCTATATGACACGGACATTTTTATTTTCTTAACAAAACATGCAATTTATCTAGGAGAGATTATCTACCTATAATTGATAAACATGCAATCCTAACATGCAATGACGTGCAAAGCATGCCCTAATTCAACATGATATATGCATGATGATTTTTTGTGTTTTTATATTAATTTCGAAATTAAAATTTCATATGCAATTCAAATAATGATAAAACTAACCTAAATGAATGCACTTTTTTGTTTTTTTTTTTTATACTTATCTAATTTTGGAATAAAATCCCTATTCTAGATATGCAAGATAACAAGAAATATTCCAATACAAATTGAATCATAATTCAAATATTTTTAGAGCTTTTAGTTGTTTTTCTAAATTTCTCTTATAATGATTGAACTTGATTCTGGAGGTGGTGTTTTTTCTTTCCCTTTTTCCTTCTGTAGGGCTTTGAGGCGATTTCATATTTCTGCCATGTCTGGTTCCCTTCTGTAGGGATCTTCTGGGATGGTGGCAAAAATAGACGTCTGTGGATGTGCGGATAAATACCCAGTTCTAACAGGAGGTGCCAGTAGATCAAAAGGTCGGAATCTTCCTTCTTCAAGAAGTTGGATTTGCTTCTTAAGCTTTTCTATCTCTGGCTTTGGACTTTCAAGATAATGATACCCAAGCTGTTGTCCTGATTCCAAGGCATGAAGCCTTTTTTGGAACTCAGAAAGTATCTTTTTGGTACTTTCATCATACCTTCGGAGATCTTGTTGCACATTTCCGATTTTGGAATCAATTGCCTTGAAGGCATTGTTTTGTGCCAACAGAGTCTCTGATTGCCAATTTAGAACGGCATCAGCAGCAGAGGTTTTTTTTCTGTCTCCCATGTTCATCCACATCAGTGGGGGTAGGAATTTTGGGAACATGACGATATCTGCCATGGGGATCAATAAACTCTTCTGAGGCAGGGAACGAGAGTTTAGAACTTTCCTTGACAAGAGGAGGAAAATCAGTATCTTGGAACATGGCTATTGAAGAAGTGGGTGGTACTTCTGCTGGGACTTCAAGCGGGTAAGAATGTTTCTTAGCCCATTTGAGGATTGGCTTATAAAATGGAGAGAGAGCTTGCTTTTTTTGAGGAGGAGAAGGTGGATCTGATTTTGGTGGATCTGGTAAGGCTGGGGATGTAGTACTGGACTTTGGTGGTGGAGGTGGTGCATAAGAAACCATGAACTGGTATTTGTCACATTCACCGAGAGTATCGACGGAGGAATCTCCGTCTAAGTACCTTTGATACACCTTATCCTTTGACTTTTTCCCTCGAGGTAGAGGTCTTGCAAGAGGGTCTACCTCGTAAGGAGAATTTGTACAGTGGGAACATTGGCAAAAAGGATCCCAAAAACAATGACCATAATTGTCTTTATAGTAATGAACATGATGTCCATCACCATTGAAGTGTCGAACATGCTTTTTTGGGTCTGGTTCGGAAATAGATTCGGGAACACATGGTTCAATCATGAAGAGGGTCGAAAGATAGAAGGACTTTCTTCCTTTTCCTTGCCAAATTTGATGGAAATAGTTCCATCTTTTTTCGTACAAACTCGAGTCCATGGACTGGAAAGGCTTGTTATCTTTGGTGTAGCTTTTCATAGTTGGTGATCCAAGTTTCGGAAGGAGCTTGGCCAACGTATCCTTGGGGATTTGTCGGGAACATGGATGCATGACGCCTGGTCATTTTGCATAGAGATGAACAACGCATCTTCATTACCATTGTTGAAGTTGAGGTCGAGGGCATGGTTCTGTACTCGATAAACCATCTGGTAATGTAGTGTTGCAGCTACAGAGTCAGCAGTTTGAAGAGCTCCAGTGAGCTGGACTTGAACTTTCAGAAAAGAGAGTAATTGGGGGTCTGAAAGGGCGATGTTTAAGTTTGGATATAAAGTCACAAAGACTGTTCCAGCATTCAAAGTGGTTTGAACAGTACCGATGCAAGCGTGCTGGTATTGTAAAAACCTGGTATCTAATAACGCGATTATTGCGACAACTGGCAAACCTTTACGACCATGGAAGGTGAGAGTAAGACGAACAGCTCCATAATGGACATGGGAATATCCCTGTTGAATACATTGTGCGGGAAATTCTTGAGGGATCCGGAGAGTAACAAAGTACTCCTTTTTTCGTAGCAAGAATGGGATCTTTGGTCGAATTTGGAGGTTGAATGTACTCCTTTACTTGTTTTGGGGTTTGGTGAATAAGTTGACGAATGGAACGGATATGTGAAAATGATGAGGTGGGTTTGGCAAAGGCGGAGTAAGGGGTTCATAAGAGGAAGCTGGGTTTTCGAGATCTTGGTTTCATCACTAAGAGAGACTTCATAGAGATAATCTATCTTAGAAGCATTGGAAACACGAAATTCCGAGGGGTTGAGGATGAAGAAGAGGGTGCAAGAGAAACTAGTGCTTCGAGGATTTTTGGTTCGTAGACATGATGAGAAAAGGTCTTCTCAAAGACCGGCTTCACACTGTCAAGCGCATGGAATGGATAATATCAAAAATGAAACCATGGCTCTAATACCATGAATCGACCTAGACTTAGAACCGGGGAAGGAGAGTAAATTTCTTGCGGGTATGCATCCCACAAGGGGCGAACAACTCCCGTTCAAGCCCTTTAGGGACAGCCTTTTAGCAAAAAACCACTCAGCCCTTTAGTTCAGAGCCTAGAGACACTCAGAGATGCCAGGATGGAAACATTTCTAATCTACCCAAACTGCATTTCTTGAAAGATCCTGCCAGGCTGGAGAAGAAGAGAAATTTAGAAAGTCATGGAGAGGTTTTTCACAAAGGACACTCTTTTACTTCAGGAGACTCTGCCCAAAACACTACACACCCATTGCCTTATATAGGTAATGAAAGGTTACAAAGACACACACAAGGACCATCTTACGGGTCCAGATACAAACAAAGGCACCGGAAACTTCCGAGAGGGAATTATTCGCACACTATGAACAGTAACTGTACTGTGAACAGTACTTTCCCTAACCTAATGCTACAGTAAAAGTGAACAGTGATTTTGCTACAGTGAAATTGTACTGACTCAACGGTCTTGTCCGTCACGAGCATTGTAGCTACATACTGAGTCATCATCTGAACTGTCTTCTAGGAGATGTGCCTCATATTTCTGCTGGAGGGCTTCAAGGTCTTGAGGTGAGAGGATTTGGTTCTGCTTTCGAGATGAGGATGCTTCATGAGCCCAATGGGATGCTTCTTCTTCGCCTAGTTTGTATTTTCACGGCGTGTGTTGGCGGGAATGCTTGGCTGAGGCCAATTGGATGGCTGTGCATAAAAGGATGTGTCCATGTCTTGAAATGAGGATGAAGCTCTTTGTTCATAGGGATTCTGGGACAGAGGACCTCCAAAGCGTGCGTAGGGGTCTTGAGTAGACTGGACAATGTCATCTTCGCTTGTCATTTCATGCTCTTGGGACGATGCAACTTGTCTGTATTGCCTAAGTGCTTCCTTAGCTTCTAGTGCTAGGTCATAATGATCCCATGTAGTGGGTGCATTATTCCAGACATCTTCAGGAATGGTTTTGTTTTCCTGGCATAAGATTCTTTGAAGTTCTCGGTACTCGTTTTCACAAAAATCTAACAGATCTTGAATAAGATTTGTGAATCCGGGCTTTGCGACTGTTCAAGTGAGGCTTATAGGATGTGGTTCCTATTTCGAGTGGTGCATCGAGAATACTACCATTGTTTTGCAAAAATTCCATGTACGTCGGAAAAACAGGATAGTATGGACTTCAGGATTCGGTGTCATGGTTCTCAGTTCTTTTTCTAAGTCTTGTTTCCAACATGTAGGGTGATAGAACCAATTAAGAAAGTCTAAGAGATTCTTATCGCTTTATTTTTCCACATTTTTTCCGAGTAAGAATATCCTGGTGAGATTGGCAATGAACCTTATGGTAGAGATTTCAATAGCTATTAAGTACTTATTGGTTAAGTACCATAATAGCGTCTTGAGCTGGTCAGGGAAATCATCTTCCTTCCAGATAAGAGGATGAATGAAATGATAATTCAAATTTAACCCAAAAGGATAAAGAATCGAACCTCCATTGAATCTGAATAAGTCTGTGTGGCATTGCCACATGAGGTTCTCCAGGTTCTCAGTAAGACTGTCGTTCTGGATTTGCTGAATAATCTCCTAGGGACATTTCCAACTTAGCAAATCTTTGATCTTCTCAATCTTGTATTTCACGCCATGATTGAGCATATGGAAAGTAGGTCTCTTGATGTACATGTTGATTTCAGCTGGTGCTTTGGGTCTTGACAAAAAGTCAACAAGCACATTCTTTTTTCCAAGAATGTGTTTGGTTTCAAAGGAGTACTTTGAAAACCATTCAGCCCATCAAAGTAGTTGAGAGTTTGGAATCTGTTTCTGTTTAAACTTGGTCATCTGGGGAAAAGATGCCATGTCTAATTCTACCAGGAAGTGATGGCCGATAAGATGAAACTCAAATTTTTTGATTCCATTTTTTTTGCTAGGATTTCTTTAAAAGTGGAATGGTAATGCATTTCGGCTTGAGAAAAATTTCCACTTTTGTGAGCACAAAGGCGCCTTTTACCATCAATTTTTTCGAACATGATGGCTGCCCAGTATTCATCACTAGCATCAGTTTGAAGAATTCTTTTTCCTGTTGATGGTATTTGTAGTGGTGGGAGATTCTGCATAATCTCCTTAAGTTCAACGACTGCTTTAGTCTGGGTTTTTCCCTATGGTGGGGAATTTTTTTCAGCATGGATTGCAAAGGAATCAGGAGCTTTGCAATGTTTGGGACAAAAACCCTGAGATAATTGATTATCCCAAGAAATTGCTGAACTTGTTTTGTCGTGAAGTTATATTCAGGAAACTTCAATAATTCTTGAGCAATATGTGGCCCTGGATAATATGTTCCTTTGTTTAGGTGCATGCCAAGAAATTCGATTTCTGTCTGGGCAATATTCATTTTCCTTTGAGAAAGCATAATTCCATGCCTTTTCACGATTTCTGCAAACTGCTCAAGGAGTTGAAAGTGTGACTGCTCGTCAGGACTGTAGAGCAGAATATCGTTGATGTATACGGCTGCACTTGACAAGATTGGTTGGAAAATTCGACACATGGCCTTTTGGAACATGGATGGTGCTACCTTTAGGCCAAAAGGAAGAACTTTCCACGGGGATTTGGAAGTGCTGGTTCGGGATACGATAACATAATCTTATTTTGGATCTGTCTTCGGGATGGATACCCAATTGCCAAAATCCGGCTTTGAGGTCGAATTTGGAGTAGATATGGGCCTTGGTTAGTCCATTAAAGAGAGAATCAAGATAATTTATAACCTCCCGATCACAAAAATCTTTTTATTCTCCTTATCTCATAAATATTTTCTACTGATTTTTAAAGATAAGATCACAACCCGATTTTCTTAAATTCCAAAAATCATTATTTCAAATCTCAATTTCAGAAAATGGGCTTGGGCCAATTTGTACTCTTCATGGGCTTAGTCCTACCTGTTAATTTAAAACTCAAAAACACCAATTCGACCCATCCACCACCGGTCCAGTAAACAAATGTAAAAAATGCAAATTTAAAACAAATGCACCTAAATCAGGCAAAAGCTACGCCTGGCGTGATTACATGTACGGTCTCGCTCAACGACCAACCGCTTATGCTTTATTTGATTCGGGAGCAACCCATTCCTTCATTGCCGAGCAATATGTTAGGATGCTAGGATTGAATCTGTATTGTTGGAATCGGCAATTTGCATATCTACACCCTTGAAAGATAAAGTTATTGCTGCTTTGGGATGTTCGGGGTGCAAGTTAGAGATTGGTGAGCGAGTGGGGAAAATTGACTTGTTAGTCCTAGCCATGTATGATTTTGATTTGATAATTGGCATGGGTGGCTCACCAATCAACGAGCTAAAATGGACTGCTATCGCAAGGCGATCGGTTTGACCCATTAGGGGGTAAGAGCTTCGAGTTTGTCGGGAATCGAGGAGGACCTTCGATTTCCTTAATCTCGTCGCCGGAAGCAACTCGTTTGTTAGACGAGGGTTGCCAAGGGTATTTAGCAACTGTCGTGGATACGACAGTTGAAGAGTTGAAAATGGAAGATATTGCAGTGGTACAGGAGTTTCCAGATGTCTTTCCAAAGGAATTGCCGGGGTTACCGCTTTAAAGAGAGATTGAATTTGTAATTGAGCTAGCACGAGGGACAGAGCCGATCTCAAAGGCACCTTATCGTATGGCGTTATCGAGTTGAAGGAAGCTGAAGGTGCAGATGCAAGAGTTCTTGGATAAAGGATTTATTCGTCCTAGTGCATCGCCTTGGGGAGCACCGGTTCGTTTGTTAAGAAGAAAGATGGTTCATTGCGTTTGTGCATCGACTACCGTCGCTCAATCGAGGTAACGATCAAGAACAAGTATCCATTGCCGAGGATAGATGACTTGTTTGATCAACCGCAAGGAGCGTCAATATTCTCGAAGATCGATTTGAGGACAGGATATCATCAGCTGAGGATTCGAAAAGAGGATATTCCTAAGTCAGCATTTCGTACCCGGTATGGTCATTACGAGTTTACGGTGATGCCGTTTGGATTGACGAATGCTCCATTTTGCCTTTATGGATTTGATGAACGAGTGTTCAAGGAATATCTGGATCAGTTTGTGATCATGTTTATAGATGATATTCTGGTCTATTCAAGAAGTAATGAAGAGCACGAGAATCATTTGAGATTAGTGCTTCAGACCTTAAGAACTCATCAGCTATATGCTAAGTTTAGCAAATGCGAGTTTTGGCTGGCTCGTGTTGCGTTCTTAGGTCATGTGATTTCCGAGAGAAGGAATCTCCGTCGACCCGAGTAAGATAGAAGCCGTGATCAAGTGGCCGAGACCGACATCGTGACGGAGATCGAAGTTTTACGGGGTTAGCGGAGTTATTACGACGGTTTGTGGAAGGTTTCTCAAGCATTAGCGTCACCTTTGACAAAGCTCACGAAGAAAAATGAGAAGTTCATATGGACGGACAAGTGCGAGCGTAGTTTCCAAGAGCTGAAGGAAAAGCCGACTACCGCACCTCGTGCCGACAATTCCATCAGTCTGGAGGATTCGAGATCTATAGTGATGCGTCATTTAGGGGATTGGGTTGCGTGCTGATGCAACATGGCGAGTTGTTGCATACGCTTCCCGGCGATTGAGACCTCATGAATTGAATTATCCGACGCATGACTTAGAACTCGCAGCGAGTCATATTTGCGTTGAAGACTTGGAGGCATTACTTGTGTGGGAAAAGTTTCTAGATCTTCACGGACCATCAGAGTCTCAAGTACTTGTTCTCTCGAAAGAGTTGAACATGAGACAACGACGATGGATGGAATTGCTGAAAGACTACGATTTGTGATATTCTATATCACCGGAAAGGCAAACAAGGTTGCCGATGCACCGAGTCGGAAGTCTTCAAAGTGGCAAAGATCTTGGTTAAGAAGTGGAACTTAATCGAGAGAGCTCGAGATTCGGAATTCAAATTTGAGGTAGGCCACCTTTCGAGTCTTATGGCCACCCTCAGAATTGAGCCGGATGTCCAAGTCAGAATCAAGCAACTTCAACCGACAGATCCAGACGTACAGAAAATTCTTCAAGAGGATACTGATAAAAGAAAAGCTGATTTTCAAGTTTCAGATGATGGAGTGCGAAGTTTCGTGGACGTTTGGTTGTACCTAACGATGTAGAGCTTAGAGAAGAAATTTTATCGAAGCACATCGTAGCAATTACGGTGTTCATCCTGGAAGCACTAAAATGTATCGAATTTGCGTCAACACTACCGGTGGTCGGGTATGAAGGCGGACATCGCCAAGCATGTGGCCAAGTGTTTGACTTGTCGGCAAGTAAAAGCCCAAAGCATTGCAAGCCGGGAGGATTTACGCAACCTCTCGCAATCCCGAGTGGAAATGGGAGCATATCACGATGGACTTCGTGGTTGGACTACCAAGGAGTCAAAGGGGAAATGATTCGATTTGGGTAGTAGTCGACAGGCTGACAAAGTCGGCTCACTTCATTGCAGTTCGAAAGGACTTGAGTCTAGATAGACACGCATACCTGTATGTGCGTCAGGTGGTTCGTATGCATGGAGTGCCGGTTACGATAACATCTGATAGAGACCCGAGATTTACTGCTGCTTTTTGGAAGAGCTTGCAGAGTGCTTTGGGTACAAAGCTTCAGTACAGTACGGCATATCACCCTCAAACGGATGGCCAGTCTGAAAGGACGATTCAGACTCTTGAAGACATGCTGAGAGCGTGTGTAATAGACTTCAAAGGAAGCTGGGAAGATCAGCTTCATCTGGTGGAATTCGCCTACAACAATAGTTATCAGCAGAGCATCAAGATGGCTCCATTTGAAGCGTTGTATGGCAGAGCATGCAGAACTCCAGTGTGTTGGGATGAAGTTGGGGAAAGGAAGATAACAGGCCCAGAGTTGGTTCAGCAATCGGTAGATGCCGTGGCAGTGATCAGAGACAGATTGAAGACAGCGCAGAGCAGGCAGAAGAGTTATGCGAGATAAGCGCCGAAGGTCTTTGGAATTCCAAGTTGGTGATCACGTTTTTTGAAAGTGTCACCAATGAGGGGAACTTCGCGCTTTGGTAAGAAAGGCAACCGAGTCCGAGGTACGTAGGTCCGTTTGAGATTCTTGAAAGAATCGGAAACCTAGCGTATCGTCTTGCGTTGCCGCCAAGATTGGCACAAGTGCATGACGTCTTTCACGTGTCGATGTTAAGGAAGTACGAGCGACCCGACCCACGTGCTTAATTTCGAGGAATTGGACGTGGATGACCGTGTGTCATACGTTGAAAGCCCGGTTCAGATTGTTGATCGTAAAGAGCAAGTTCTGCGTACAAAGACCATTCCGTTGGTCAAAGTGGTCTGGCAACACCACGGCATTGAAGGAGCGACTTGGGAGACTGAAGAATCGATGAGACAGTTGTACCCCGCCTTTTTGAACGAAGTGTAACGGTTTAAATTTCGAGGACGAAATTTTTATAAGAGGGGAAGAGTTGTGACATCCTGAAATTCGACCCCGTTTCGATAAAGTGAAATGGGCATTTCGTCGACGTGCCTATGGCCTTTTTCTACGAGCGATCACTCACGAGTTAACTAACCTATTTGGTGAAGCCGTTGAGGGATGTATCGGCCGTAAAATCCCTAAAAGCTACCTAATTGGTTGGATTGAGCTAAAATCACGTTTGATTGATTTTTAACCACGAAATTGAACTCGATTTCGGGAATCGAATTTTAAGCGCGTCATGATTCTTATTTTTAGGATCTGTCTCATCGCTCGTCAATTTATTGACGAGTCCGAAATTTCAATAAAGAAATTATCGGAAAAAGAAAATTGAAGACCAAAATAAAATAGAAAGGAAAAGGAAATTAGCAAAGGAAAAGTTGCATAAAGGAATTATGTAATTTCCTTTTTCTTTTCTCTCTCTCTCTCCCCTTTTCTTTTTCTCTCTCTTTTCTCTCTCTTTCCCTCTCTCTTTTCTTTTCTTTCTTTTCTTTCTTTTTCTCTCTTTTCTTTCTCTCTCCTCTCTCCTCTCCCCTTCCCCCCAGCCGTGCGAATTCTCCCCCCTTCCCCACCGCTCATTCCCTCTCTCTATCTTTTCTCTCTCTCTTCTCTCTCCTCTCTCTTCTTTCTTCCTCGCACGCTCGACCGAACCCCCTGTTCTTCTTTCTTCTTCTCCTTCTTTCCTTGCGCCGAGCGAACCAGAACCAGCCCGCCCTCGGCCGCTCGCCGCCGTCACGCCGTCGCGCCGCCGAACCGCCGCGCCGCCCGTGCTCTTCGCCCGCGCCCGGCCGCCGTCCGCGCGCCCAAGCCGAGCAGCCCAGCCCGTTCGCCCCTGTTCCAGCCGCTGTTCCGCCCATCTCCGCCCGCCTCCGGTCACCACCAGCCCCGCCGGACCACCCCGAGACCTCCTCGCCCTCCGCCGGCCTTCCCTCGCCCTCCTAGCCGCCGGAGCAGCCCGGTCGGCCCGAACAGCAGACCCACGAAGTGGGTTTCAGCCACTTTGGGCCCGCTTTTGGGCCGTTTCCCGGCCCCGGATCCGCGAGTCGCTTTGGGAAGTCTTGTTCCTCGCGTCGCCGCCGTCGGATTGATCCGATTTGCGCGCGATTTGGTGAGTAATCTCACTAATCCAAGATTAGTGACTAATTATGCTTAATGTTGGTTTAGATTTAATTAAATATGCTTAGGTTGTTAGATTAGATTTAATTAGCAATTATTAGTCAATTGTGATGTGAATTATTTAAATTGAATGTGTAATTAGCAAGTAGACATGGTCTACTAATTATTGGAAGTGCCTCGGGATTTTTTCCGACCCTTAGTGGGCTCCAATTAGGCTTTTCGGGCCTAAGTGGATTTTTTTAGTATTTAAATATTAATTTTCGGAATTAAATTAAATAATTATTTATTTTCCGAAAATACAACTGAGATGGCCTGGAACCGGAAAATTATGCTGATGACTGTGGTGAAGTCCGTTTATTTAATCGGGCCTTATTTTGAGCTAGATTGAATTTTTAGTAATTAATAATTAATTTTCGAAATTAATTAATTAATTAATTATTTTTCGGAAATTAAGATTTTGATGGCCGACGACCGAAATCTCGTGCCGATCGTTGTGGTGCAGTCCGTTTATTTATTTGAGCTCCACGTTGTATGGAATTGAATAAATTGTGATATTTTAGGGATTTACCCTAAATTGATTGGAATTGATTGAGATTGAATTGTCGATTGGTAAATGACCAAGTATGTTGGCCAAGTATGTTATTCGGTATTTATAATGCTTTGTGGAGTTGATTTAATTATTTGATTGAGAAATTGTTGGGCCAAGGCATCTAAAAGGACACGTGGGCTCGGCGAATTGATGCATCGCTTTGGTGAGATGCACCTGAGAGAATGCACGTGGGCCAAGGCATCTAAAAGGACACGTGGGCTCGGCGAATTGATGATCGCTTTGGTGAGATGCACCTGAGAGAATGCACGTGGGCCAAGGCATCTAAAAGGGCACGTGGGCTCGGCGAATTGATGCATCGCTTTGGTGAAATAGTACCGAGAGAATGCACGTGGGCCGGGCATCTAAAAGGGCACGTGGGCTCGGTGACTTGATGCATCACTTTGGCGAAAAGGTCGCCTGAGAGAATGCACGTGGGCCCAAGGTTCGAGGCACGTGAACTCGGAGACTTGGAAGGTCGTCTGGAGAATGCACGTGGCCTAGCTTTCAAAATATCCCACGAGTGGGGATTGAATTGTATGACATGTAATCGACTGGTTCGATTTGTTGAAGTGAATGGGTATTTATTGTGAATTATACTGACTTGCGGGTGGGATCGGAGGCCAAGGTAAGTCCTCGCGCCTGTGCGTGCTTAGGCAGCATTTAGTATAATGGTTTGCTAATCGGGCTTAGTGGGGTAGAACTCGCCGAGACGTAGTCTCATCCCGTTTGGGGAAAACCATTTCGGGGCCCCGCGAAGAGCTGAGAAGGAGGAATCCGAGAAGAGAACTCGGAGGTGAGATCGAAGAGGAGGATTTTGGAAGAAGAAGATAGTCCCGAGGGGAGCCGTGAGTACGGTCTGGATGGATTGAGATCCTGTCTTCTTTTGAGATCTCCGTTTTGATGTGAATAGTTATGAAGTGATTTTATGGTTTGTATAAAAGTTTGGTTATAAATTTCAATATGAAAAATATGGCCCCGCTTTTCTATCCCATCGTTTTATTGTCCGGGGATTTTAACTGCTTCCGTATGTGCTTAAAATTGAAAGGGTCGGCGATACATTGTCCGGGATATCGCATTATAAAATCGACCAAGTGAGACGGATGTGTGCGTGCCTGAGGATCGGGGCGTGACATCCCGTTTAAGTGGTGTCAGAGCGAAGTTGAAGATTGGAGTGATAAGGAGCGATGACCATGGGATAGTTAGTAGGAAGGCCTTTAAATTCATGCTGATGCATGTCCGTGTTAGCCGAGTGCTAAAATTGTTTGTTGTTTGGATCGCTCTGTTTCTAATTCGGTGCTGAATTGGAAACATGTGTTAGTTGAGTAAAGCTACACCATGAGCGATCAGGAGCCGAGAACTCCTGTAAAGAGGACCAGTAGGGCCGTTATTCGGGGTAGAGCTCCGACTCGTGTCGGAACCCGAGGCGGACGTGGTCGAGCGCCAGCACAGGCTAGCGCGAGTGGAGTGAATCCACCTGTCGTAGATGTCGGGGTAGCAGCCCCTAATGATCCCATGGTGGATGGGATCTTGCGTGTTTTGGAAGCAATGGGTACCTAGAATGGATCGGCAAGTCGGCGACGGTTGAAGCCGCCGCTCAGGCCGCCGCTAATGCCGTAGCTGTTGCCGCTGCTCAGGCCGCTCCTGCCGCCGCCCCTGCAGCCGCACCTGCTGCCGCGCCTGCAGTCGCACCTGCCGTTGCTCCAGCCGCCGTGAATGTTGAAAATCCGCCGGAGATAGTGGTTGCTGCAAGACCAATCCATAAGTTGGTGGAGCATTTCCTAAGGTTAAATCCGCCGTTGTTTACCGGGTCCGGAGACCCGAAGCCGCTTCTTCATGGATTAAGAAGCTCGAGAAAGCGTTTGCACCGCCGATGTGCAACGAGACCGAGAAGGTAATGTTAGCAACTTACCATTTGGAGGGAGTTGCCGACACTTGGTGGATGACAACTCGAGAAATAATCTTTCCGGAAGGTGCTTTGTCCGGATTGGAACACTTTCCGCGAAGCTTTCAATGATAAGTTTTTCTCTCGAGGCGCTAGAGAGGTGAAGATGGCTGAATTTCAATGTCTTCGCCGGGGTTCCCTATCGTTGATCAAGTATGAGGCGAAGTTCGCTGAACTTTCGCGATATGCCCCCGAATTAATTGAGAACCCCGTGAATCGAGCAAGGAGATTCGAGAGGGATTCGAGGCAAGATTTGAAGAGTGCCTTAGTCCTTCGGATCTCGAAGACTTATAACGACATATATCGGAGAGCTCGAGAAGATTGAGAAAGATCGAACGATAAAGCGCCTCATCCGGATCGAGGTTTAACTCTCACGAGACAACATCCGCCAAGGGAAGAGGCCGATGTTTGGGAATAGATTCCAAAGTCCGCCCAGCAAGAAGAGTGGATTTAATAGGTCAGGACCTATTAGGGCTAATGAGTGTCGCTTTTGTGGGAGAAGACATGAGGCAGGACCGTGCCCAGTTAGGACGGGTGCATGCTTTGAATGTGGCCAGCAGGGCCACATGGCCAGATTTTGTCCTAAGAAGCAAAGAGGACAACCTTTGTTGCCGACGCCGCCACCGATGAGGCAGATAGGAGGGTATGCCTCTCAGAATGCACCGCAAGGAGGACAGCAGAGACCTCCAGCTCAGGGCACTGTGTACGCGATTACCCAAGGTCAGGCAAAAGCTACGCCTGGCGTGATTACAGGTACGGTCTCGCTCAACGACCAACCTGCTTATGCTTTATTTGATTCGGGAGCAACCCATTCCTTCATTGCCGAGCAATATGTTAGGATGCTAGGATTGAATCCTGTATTGTTGGAATCGGCAATTTGCATATCTACACCCTTGAAAGATAAAGTTATTGCTGCTTTGGGATGTTCGGGGTGCAAGTTAGAGATTGGTGAGCGAGTGGGGAAAATTGACTTGTTAGTCCTAGCCATGTATGATTTTGATTTGATAATTGGCATGGACTGGCTCACCAATCAACGAGCTAAAATGGACTGCTATCGCAAGGCGATTCAGTTTGACCCATTAGGGGGTAAGAGCTTCGAGTTTGTCGGGAATCGAGGAGGACCTTCGATTTCCTTAATCTCGTCGCCGGAAGCAACTCGTTTGTTAGACGAGGGTTGCCAAGGGTATTTAGCAACTGTCGTGGATACGACAGTTGAAGAGTTGAAAATGGAAGATATTGCAGTGGTACAGGAGTTTCCAGATGTCTTTCCAAAGGAATTGCCAGGGTTACCGCCAGAAAGAGAGATTGAATTTGTAATTGAGCTAGCACGAGGGACAGAGCCGATCTCAAAGGCACCTTATCGTATGGCGTTATCTGAGTTGAAGGAACTGAAGGTGCAGATGCAAGAGTTACTGGATAAAGGATTTATTCGTCCTAGTGCATCGCCTTGGGGAGCACCAGTTCTGTTTGTTAAGAAGAAAGATGGTTCATTGCGTTTGTGCATCGACTACCGTCAGCTCAATCAGGTAACGATCAAGAACAAGTATCCATTGCCGAGGATAGATGACTTGTTTGATCAACTGCAAGGAGCGTCAATATTCTCGAAGATCGATTTGAGGACAGGATATCATCAGCTGAGGATTCGAAAAGAGGATATTCCTAAGTCAGCATTTCGTACCCGGTATGGTCATTACGAGTTTACAGTGATGCCGTTTGGATTGACGAATGCTCCAGTTTTGCCTTTATGGATTTGATGAACGAGTGTTCAAGGAATATCTGGATCAGTTTGTGATCGTGTTTATAGATGATATTCTGGTCTATTCAAGAAGTAATGAAGAGCACGAGAATCATTTGAGATTAGTGCTTAAGACCTTAAGAACTCATCAGCTATATGCTAAGTTTAGCAAATGCGAGTTTTGGCTGGCTCGTGTTGCGTTCTTAGGTCATGTGATTTCCAGAGAAGGAATCTCCGTCGACCCGAGTAAGATAGAAGCCGTGATCAAGTGGCCGAGACCGACATCAGTGACAGAGATCAGAAGTTTTCTGGGGTTAGCAGGTTATTATAGACGGTTTGTGGAAGGTTTCTCAGCATTAGCGTCACCTTTGACAAAGCTCACGAAGAAAAATGAGAAGTTCATATGGACAGACAAGTGCGAGCGTAGTTTCCAAGAGCTGAAGGAAAAGCTGACTACCGCACCTGTGCTGACAATTCCATCTGGTCCTGGAGGATTCGAGATCTATAGTGATGCGTCATTTAGGGGATTGGGTTGCGTGCTGATGCAACATGGCAGAGTTGTTGCATACGCTTCCGCGATTGAGACCTCATGAATTGAATTATCCGACGCATGACTTAGAACTCGCAGCAATCATATTTGCGTTGAAGATTTGGAGGCATTACTTGTGTGGGGAAAAGTTTCAGATCTTCACGGACCATCAGAGTCTCAAGTATTTGTTCTCTCAGAAAGAGTTGAACATGAGACAACGACGATGGATGGAATTGCTGAAAGACTACGACTGTGATATTCTATATCACCCGGGAAAGGCAAACAAGGTTGCCGATGCACTGAGTCGGAAGTCTTCAGTGGCAAAGATCTTGGTTAAGGAGTGGAACTTAATCGAGAGAGCTCGAGATTCGGAATTCAAATTTGAGGTAGGCCACCTTTCGAGTCTTATGGCCACCCTCAGAATTGAGCCGGATGTCCAAGTCAGAATCAAGCAACTTCAACCGACGAGATCCAGACGTACGAAAATTCTTCAAGAGGATCGATAAAAGAAAAGCTGATTTTCAAGTTTCGAGATGATGGAGTACGAAGTTTCGTGGACGTTTGGTTGTACCTAACGATGTAGAGCTTAGAGAAGAAATTTTATCTCGAAGCACATCGTAGCAATTACGGTGTTCATCCTGGAAGCACTAAAATGTATCGAATTTGCGTCAAACACTGCGGTGGTCGGTATGAAGGCGGACATCGCCAAGCATGTGGCCAAGTGTTTGACTTGTCGGCAAGTAAAAGCCCAAAGCATTGCAAGCCGGGAGGATTTCGCAACCTCTCGCAATCCCAGAGTGGAAATGGGAGCATATCACGATGGACTTCGTGATTGGACTACCAAGGAGTCAAAGGGGAAATGATTCGATTTGGGTAGTAGTCGACAGGCTGACAAAGTCGGCTCACTTCATTGCAGTTCGAAAGGACTTGAGTCTAGATAGACACGCATACCTGTATGTGCGTCGGGTGGTTCGTATGCATGGAGTGCCGATTACGATAACATCGATAGAGACCCGAGATTTACTGCTGCTTTTTGGAAGAGCTTGCGAGTGCTTTGGGTACAAAGCTTCAAGATCGATAAAGACGGCATATCACCCTCAAACGGATGGCCGATCCGAAAGGACGATTCAGACTCTTGAAGACATGCGAGAGCGTGTGTAATAGACTTCAAAGGAAGCTGGGAAGATCAGCTTCATCTGGTGGAATTCGCCTACAACAATAGTTATCAGCAGAGCATCAAGATGGCTCCATTTGAAGCGTTGTATGGCAGAGCATGCAGAACTCCAGTGTGTTGGGATGAAGTTGGGGAAAGGAAGATAACAGGCCCAGAGTTGGTTCAGCAATCGGTAGATGCCGTGGCAGTGATCAGAGACAGATTGAAGACAGCGCAGAAAGCGGCGAGAAGAGTTATGCGAGATAAGCGCCGAAGGTCTTTGGAATTCCAAGTTGGTGATCACGTTTTTCTGAAAGTGTCACCAATGAGGGGAACTTCGCGCTTTGGTAAGAAAGGCAACCGAGTCCGAGGTACGTAGGTCCGTTTGAGATTCTTGAAAGAATCGGAAACCTAGCGTATCGTCTTGCGTTGCCGCCAAGATTGGCACAAGTGCATGACGTCTTTCACGTGTCGATGTTAAGGAAGTACGAGCCTGACCCGACCCACGTGCTTAATTTCGAGGAATTGGACGTGGATGACCGTGTGTCATACGTTGAAAGCCCGGTTCAGATTGTTGATCGTAAAGAGCAAGTTCTGCGTACAAAGACCATTCCGTTGGTCAAAGTGGTCTGGCAACACCACGGCATTGAAGGAGCGACTTGGGAGACTGAAGAATCGATGAGACAGTTGTACCCCCGCCTTTTTGAACGAAGTGTAACGGTTTAAATTTCGAGGACGAAATTTTTATAAGAGGAAGAGTTGTGACATCCGAAATTCGACCCCGTTTCGATAAAGTGAAATGGGCATTTCGTCGACGTGCCTATGGCCTTTTTCTCTGAGCTGATCACTCACGAGTTAACTAACCTATTGGGTGAAGCCGTTAAGGGATGTATCGGCCGTAAAATCCCTAAAAGCTACCTAATTGGTTGGATTGAGCTAAAATCACGTTTGATTGATTTTTAACCACGAAATTGAACTCGATTTCGGGAATCGAATTTTAAGCGCGTCATGATTCTTATTTTTAGGATCTGTCTCATCGCTCGTCAATTTATTGACGAGTCCGAAATTTCAATAAAGAAATTATCGGAAAAAGAAAATTGAAGACCAAAATAAAATAGAAAGGAAAAGGAAATTAGCAAAGGAAAAGTTGCATAAAGGAATTATGTAATTTCCTTTTTCTTTTTCTCTCTCTCTCTCCCTTTTCTTTTTCTCTCTTTTTCTCTCTCTTTCCCTCTCTCTTTTCTTTTCTTTCTTTTCTTTCTTTTTCTCTCTTTTCTTTCTCTCTCCTCTCTCCCCTCCCCTTCCCCCCAGCCGTGCGAATTCTCCCCCCTTCCCCACCGCTCATTCCCTCTCTCTCTCTTTTCTCTCTCTCTTCTCTCTCCTCTCTCTTCTTTCTTCCTCTCGCACGCTCGACCGAACCCCCTGTTCTTCTTTCTTCTTCTCCTTCTTTCCTTGCGCCGAGCGAACCAGAACCAGCCCGCCCTCGGCCGCTCGCCGCCGTCACGCCGTCGCGCCGCCGGACCGCCGCGCCGCCCGTGCGCTTCGCCCGCGCCCAGCCGCCGTCCGCGCGCCCAAGCCGAGCAGCCCAGCCCCGTTCGCCCCTGTTCCAGCCGCTGTTCCGCCCATCTCCGCCCGCCTCCGGTCACCACCAGCCCCGCCGGACCACCCCCGAGACCCCCTCGCCCTCCGCCGGCCTTCCTCGCCCTCCTAGCCGCCGGAGCAGCCCCGGTCGGCCCGAACAGCAGACCCACGAAGTGGGTTTCAGCCACTTTGGGCCCGCTTTTGGGCCGTTTCCCGGCCCCGGATCCGCGAGTCGCTTTGGGAAGTCTTGTTCCTCGCGTCGCCGCCGTCGGATTGATCCGATTTGCGCGCGATTTGGTGAGTAATCTCACTAATCCAAGATTAGTGACTAATTATGCTTAATGTTGGTTTAGATTTAATTAAATATGCTTAGGTTGTTAGATTAGATTTAATTAGCAATTATTAGTCAATTGTGATGTGAATTATTTAAATTGAATGTGTAATTAGCAAGTAGACATGGTCTACTAATTATTGGAAGTGCCTCGGGATTTTTCCGACCCTTAGTGGGCTCCAATTAGGCTTTTCGGGCCTAAGTGGATTTTTTTAGTATTTAAATATTAATTTTCGGAATTAAATTAAATAATTATTTATTTTCCGAAAATACAACTGAGATGGCCTGGAACCGGAAAATTATGCTGATGACTGTGGTGAAGTCCGTTTATTTAATCGGGCCTTATTTTGAGCTAAATTGAATTTTTAGTAATTAATAATTAATTTTCGAAATTAATTAATTAATTAATTATTTTTCGGAAATTAAGATTTTGATGGCCGACGACCGAAATCTCGTGCCGATCGTTGTGGTGCAGTCCGTTTATTTATTTGAGCTCCACGTTGTATGGAATTGAATAAATTGTGATATTTTAGGGATTTACCCTAAATTGATTGGAATTGATTGAGATTGAATTGTCGATTGGTAAATGACCAAGTATGTTGGCCAAGTATGTTATTCGGTATTTATAATGCTTTGTGGAGTTGATTTAATTATTTGATTGAGAAATTGTTGGGCCAAGGCATCTAAAAGGACACGTGGGCTCGGCGAATTGATGATCGCTTTGGTGAGATGCACCTGAGAGAATGCACGTGGGCCAAGGCATCTAAAAGGACACGTGGGCTCGGCGAATTGATGATCGCTTTGGTGAGATGCACCTGAGAGAATGCACGTGGGCCAAGGCATCTAAAAGGGCACGTGGGCTCGGCGAATTGATGCATCGCTTTGGTGAAATAGTACACGAGAGAATGCACGTGGGCCGGGCATCTAAAAGGGCACGTGGGCTCGGTGACTTGATGCATCACTTTGGCGAAAAGGTCGCCTGAGAGAATGCACGTGGGCCCAAGGTTCGAGGCACGTGAACTCGGAGACTTGGAAGGTCGTCCTGGAGAATGCACGTGGCCTAGCTTTCAAAATATCCCACAGTGGGGATTGAATTGTATGACATGTAATCGACTGGTTCGATTTGTTGAAGTGAATGGGTATTTATTGTGAATTATACTGACTTGCAGGTGGGATCGAGGCCAAGGTAAGTCCTCGCCTGTGCGTGCTTAGGCAGCATTTAGTATAATGGTTTGCTAATCGGGCTTAGTGGGGTAGAACTCGCGAGACGTAGTCTCATCCCGTTTGGGAAAACCATTTCGGGGCCCCGCTGAAGAGGCGAGAAGGAGGAATCCGAGAAGAGAACTCGGAGGTGAGATCTGAAGAGGAGGATTTTTGGAAGAAGAAGATAGTCCCGAGGGGAGCCGTGAGTACGGTCTGGATGGATTGAGATCCTGTCTTCTTTTGAGATCTCCGTTTTGATGTGAATAGTTATGAAGTGATTTTATGGTTTGTATAAAAGTTTGGTTATAAATTTCAATATGAAAAATATGGCCCTGCTTTTCTATCCCATCGTTTTATTGCGGGGATTTTAACTGCTTCCGTATGTGCTTAAAATTGAAAGGGTCGGCGATACATTGTCCGGGATATCGCATTATAAAATCGACCAAGTGAGACGGATGTGTGCGTGCACGAGGATCGGGGCGTGACATCCCGTTTAAGTGGTATCGAGCGAAGTTGAAGATTGGAGTGATAAGGAGCGATGACCATGGGATAGTTAGTAGGAAGGCCTTTAAATTCATGCTGATGCATGTCCGTGTTAGGCGAGTGCTAAAATTGTTTGTTGTTTGGATCGCTGTTTCTAATTCGGTGCTGAATTGGAAACATGTGTTAGTTGAGTAAAGCTACACCATGAGCGATCGGAGCCGAGAACTCCGTAAAGAGGACCCGAGGGCCGTTATTCGGGGTAGAGCTCCGACTCGTGTCGGAACCCGAGGCGGACGTGGTCGAGCGCCGGCACGGGCTAGCGCGAGTGGAGTGAATCCACTGTCGTAGATGTCGGGGTAGCAGCCCCTAATGATCCCGTGGTGGATGGGATCTTGCGTGTTTTGGAAGCAATGGGTACAGAATGGATCGGCAAGCCGCGACGGTTGAAGCCGCCGCTCAGCCGCCGCCGCTAATGCCGTAGCCGTTGCCGCCGCTCAGCCGCTCTGCGCCGCCCCCGCAGCCGCACTCGCTGCGCCGCGCCGAGCCGCACCGCCGTTGCTCCGGCCCGCCGTGAATGTTGAAAATCCGCCGGAGATAGTGGTTGCTGCAAGACCAATCCATAAGTTGGTGGAGCATTTCCTAAGGTTAAATCCGCCGTTGTTTACCGGGTCCGGAGACCCGAAGCGCTTCTTCATGGATTAAGAAGCTCGAGAAAGCGTTTGCACCGCTGATGTGCAACGAGACCGAGAAGGTAATGTTAGCAACTTACCGGTGGAGGGAGTTGCTGACACTTGGTGGATGACAACTCGAGAAATAATCTTTCCGGAAGGTGCTGTCCAGGATTGGAACACTTTCCGCGAAGCTTTCAATGATAAGTTTTTCTCTGAGACTGCTAGAGAGGTGAAGATGGCTGAATTTCAATGTCTTCGCCAGGGTTCCCTATCTCGTTGATCGATGAGGCGAAGTTCGCGAACTTTCGCGATATGCCCCTGAATTAATTGAGAACCCCGTGAATCGAGCAAGGAGATTCAGAGAGGGATTCAGGCAAGATTTGAAGAGTGCCTTAGTCCTTCTGGATCTGAAGACTTATAACGACATATATCGGAGAGCTCAGAAGATTGAGAAAGATCAGAACGATAAAGCTGCCTCATCTGGATCGAGGTTTAACTCTCACAGAGACAACATCCGCCAAGGGAAGAGGCCGATGTTTGGGAATAGATTCCAAAGTCCGCCCAAAGCAAGAAGAGTGGATTTAATAGGTCGGGACCTATTAGGGCTAATGAGTGTCGCTTTTGTGGGAGAAGACATGAGGCGGGACCGTGCCCGGTTAGGACGGGTGCATGCTTTGAATGTGGCCGCGGGCCACATGGCCGATTTTGTCCTAAGAAGCGAAGAGGACAACCTTTGTTGCCGACGCCGCCACCGATGAGGCGAGATAGGAGGGTATGCCTCTCGAATGCACCGCAAGGAGGACAGCGAGACCTCCGGCTCAGGGCACTGTGTACGCGATTACCCAAGGTCAGGCAAAAGCTACGCCTGGCGTGATTACAGGTACGGTCTCGCTCAACGACCAACCTGCTTATGCTTTATTTGATTCGGGAGCAACCCATTCCTTCATTGCCGAGCAATATGTTAGGATGCTAGGATTGAATCCTGTATTGTTGGAATCGGCAATTTGCATATCTACACCCTTGAAAGATAAAGTTATTGCTGCTTTGGGATGTTCGGGGTGCAAGTTAGAGATTGGTGAGCGAGTGGGGAAAATTGACTTGTTAGTCCTAGCCATGTATGATTTTGATTTGATAATTGGCATGGACTGGCTCACCAATCAACGAGCTAAAATGGACTCGCTATCGCAAGGCGATTCGGTTTGACCCATTAGGGGTAAGAGCTTGAGTTTGTCGGGAATCGAGGAGGACCTTCGATTTCCTTAATCTCGTCGCCGGAAGCAACTCGTTTGTTAGACGAGGGTTGCCAAGGGTATTTAGCAACCGTCGTGGATACGACGGTTGAAGAGTTGAAAATGGAAGATATTGCAGTGGTACAGGAGTTTCCAGATGTCTTTCCAAAGGAATTGCTAGGGTTACCGCCAGAAAGAGAGATTGAATTTGTAATTGAGCTAGCACGAGGGACAGAGCCGATCTCAAAGGCACCTTATCGTATGGCGTTATCGAGTTGAAGGGCGAAGGTGCAGATGCAAGAGTTCTTGGATAAAGGATTTATTCGTCCTAGTGCATCGCCTTCGGGGGAGCACCGGTTACGTTTGTTAAGAAGAAAGATGGTTCATTGCGTTTGTGCATCGACTACCGTCGGCTCAATCGGGTAATGATCAAGAACAAGTATCCATTGCCGAGGATAGATGACTTGTTTGATCAAGCGCAAGGAGCGTCAATATTCTCGAAGATCGATTTGAGGACGGGATATCATCACCGAGGATTCGAAAAGAGGATATTCCTAAGTCGGCATTTCGTACCGGTATGGTCATTACGAGTTTACAGTGATGCCGTTTGGATTGACGAATGCTCCAGCTGCCTTTATGGATTTGATGAACAGAGTGTTCAAGGAATATCTGGATCAGTTTGTGATCGTGTTTATAGATGATATTCTGGTCTATTCAAGAAGTAATGAAGAGCATGAGAATCATTTGAGATTAGTGCTTCGGACCTTAAGAACTCATCAGCTATATGCTAAGTTTAGCAAATGCGAGTTTTGGCTGGCTCGTGTTGCGTTCTTAGGTCATGTGATTTCCAGAGAAGGAATCTCCGTCGACCCGAGTAAGATAGAAGCCGTGATCAAGTGGCCGAGACCGACATCAGTGACAGAGATCAGAAGTTTTCTGGGGTTAGCAGGTTATTACAGACGGTTTGTGGAAGGTTTCTCAGCATTAGCGTCACCTTTGACAAAGCTCACGAAGAAAAATGAGAAGTTCATATGGACAGACAAGTGCGAGCGTAGTTTCCAAGAGCTGAAGGAAAAGCTGACTACCGCACTTGTGCTGACAATTCCATCTGGTCCTGGAGGATTCGAGATCTATAGTGATGCGTCATTTAGGGGATTGGGTTGCGTGCTTGATGCAACATGGCGAGTTGTTGCATACGCTTCCGGATTGAGACCTCATGAATTGAATTATCCGACGCATGACTTAGAACTCGCAGCAATCATATTTGCGTTGAAGATTTGGAGGCATTACTTGTGTGGGGAAAAGTTTCAGATCTTCACGGACCATCAGAGTCTCAAGTATTTGTTCTCTCAGAAAGAGTTGAACATGAGACAACGACGATGGATGGAATTGCTGAAAGACTACGACCTGTGATATTCTATATCACCCGGGAAAGGCAAACAAGGTTGCCGATGCACTGAGTCGGAAGTCTTCAGTGGCAAAGATCTTGGTTAAGGAGTGGAACTTAATCGAGAGAGCTCGAGATTCGGAATTCAAATTTGAGGTAGGCCACCTTTCGAGTCTTATGGCCACCCTCAGAATTGAGCCGGATGTCCAAGTCAGAATCAAGCAACTTCAACCGACAAGATCAGACGTACGAAAATTCTTCAAGAGGATGCGATAAAAGAAAAGCTGATTTTCAAGTTTCGAGATGATGGAGTACTGAAGTTTCGTGGACGTTTGGTTGTACCTAACGATGTAGAGCTTAGAGAAGAAATTTTATCTGAAGCACATCGTAGCAATTACAGTGTTCATCCTGGAAGCACTAAAATGTATCAGAATTTGCGTCAACACTACTGGTGGTCAGGTATGAAGGCGGACATCGCCAAGCATGTGGCCAAGTGTTTGACTTGTCAGCAAGTAAAAGCCCAGCATTGCAAGCCGGGAGGATTTCTGCAACCTCTCGCAATGCCAGAGTGGAAATGGGAGCATATCACGATGGACTTCGTGATTGGACTACCAAGGAGTCAAAGGGGAAATGATTCGATTTGGGTAGTAGTCGACAGTGACAAAGTCGGCTCACTTCATTGCGAGTTCGAAAGGACTTGAGTCTAGATAGACACGCATACTGTATGTGCGTCGGGTGGTTCGTATGCATGGAGTGCCGTTACGATAACATCGATAGAGACCCGAGATTTACTGCTGCTTTTTGGAAGAGCTTGCGAGTGCTTTGGGTACAAAGCTTCAAGATAAATACGGCATATCACCCTCAAACGGATGGCCGGTCCGAAAGGACGATTCAGACTCTTGAAGACATCGAGAGCGTGTGTAATAGACTTCAAAGGAAGCTGGGAAGATCAGCTTCATCACGGTGGAATTCGCCTACAACAATAGTTATCAGCAGAGCATCAAGATGGCTCCATTTGAAGCGTTGTATGGAAGAGCATGCAGAACTCCAGTGTGTTGGGATGAAGTTGGGGAAAGGAAGATAACAGGCCCAGAGTTGGTTCAGCAATCGGTAGATGCCGTGGCAGTGATCGAGACAGATTGAAGACAGCGCAGAGCGAGCGAAGAGTTATGCGAGATAAGCGCCGAAGGTCTTTGGAATTCCAAGTTGGTGATCACGTTTTTCTGAAAGTGTCACCAATGAGGGGAACTTCGCGCTTTGGTAAGAAAGGCAAGCTGAGTCCGAGGTACGTAGGTCCGTTTGAGATTCTTGAAAGAATTGGGACCCTAGCGTATCGTCTTACTTTGCCGCCGAGATTGGCGCAAGTGCATGACGTCTTTCATGTGTCGATGTTAAGGAAGTATGAGCCTGACCCGACCCACGTGCTCAATTTCAAGGAATTGGACGTGGATAACCGAGTGTCATACGTTGAAAGCCTGGTTCAAATTGTTGATCGAAATGAATAAATTCTACATACAAAGACCATCCCGTTGGTCAAAGTGGTCTAGCAACACCACGGCACTGAAGGAGCAACCTAGGAGAGCGAAGAGTCAATGAGACAGTTGTACCCCCACCTTTTTGCTTAACGAATGTAAAGGTTTAAATTTCGAGGACGAAATTTTTATAAGAGGAAGAGTTGTGACATCCTGAAATTCGACCCCGTTTCGATAAAGTGAAATGGGCATTTCGTCGACGTGCCTATGGCCTTTTTCTCTGAGCTGATCACTCACGAGTTAACTAACCTATTGGGTGAAGCCGTTGAGGGATGTATCGGCCGTAAAATCCCTAAAAGCTACCTAATTGGTTGGATTGAGCTAAAATCACGTTTGATTGATTTTTAACCACGAAATTGAACTCGATTTCGGGAATCGAATTTTAAGCGCGTCATGATTCTTATTTTTAGGATCTTGTCTCATCGCTCGTCAATTTATTGACGAGTCCGAAATTTCAATAAAGAAATTATCGGAAAAAGAAAATTGAAGACCAAAATAAAATAGAAAGGAAAAGGAAATTAGCAAAGGAAAAGTTGCATAAAGGAATTATGTAATTTCCTTTTTCTTTTCCTCTCTCTCTCTCCCCTTTTCTTTTTCTCTCTCTTTTCTCTCTCTTTCCCTCTCTCTTTCTTTTCTTTCTTTTCTTTCTTTTTCTCTCTTTTCTTTCTCTCTCCTCTCTCCTCTCCCCTTCCCCCAGCCGTGCGAATTCTCCCCCCTTCCCCACCGCTCATTCCCTCTCTCTCTCTTTTCTCTCTCTCTTCTCTCTCCTCTCTCTTCTTTCTTCCTCCGCACGCTCGACCGAACCCCCGTTCTTCTTTCTTCTTCTCCTTCTTTCCTTGCGCCGAGCGAACCGAACCAGCCCGCCCTCGGCCGCTCGCCGCCGTCACGCCGTCGCGCCGCCGGACCGCCGCGCCGCCCGTGCGCTTCGCCCGCGCCCAGCCGCCGTCCGCGCGCCCAAGCCGAGCAGCCCGGCCCCGTTCGCCCCTGTTCCAGCCGCATTTTGTTCCGCCCATCTCCGCCCGCCTCCGGTCACCACCAGCCCCGCCGGACCACCCCGAGACCCCTCGCCCTCCGCCGGCCTTCCCTCGCCCTCCTAGCCGCCGGAACAGCCCCGGTCGGCCCGAACAGCAGACCCACGAAGTGGGTTTCAGCCACTTTGGGCCCGCTTTTGGGCCGTTTCCCGGCCCCGGATCCGCGAGTCGCTTTGGGAAGTCTTGTTCCTCGCGTCGCCGCCGTCGGATTGATCCGATTTGCGCGCGATTTGGTGAGTAATCTCACTAATCCAAGATTAGTGACTAATTATGCTTAATGTTGGTTTAGATTTAATTAAATATGCTTAGGTTGTTAGATTAGATTTAATTAGCAATTATTAGTCAATTGTGATGTGAATTATTTAAATTGAATGTGTAATTAGCAAGTAGACATGGTCTACTAATTATTGGAAGTGCCTCGGGATTTTTTCCGACCCTTAGTGGGCTCCAATTAGGCTTTTCGGGCCTAAGTGGATTTTTTTTTAGTATTTAAATATTAATTTTCGGAATTAAATTAAATAATTATTTATTTTCCGAAAATACAACTGAGATGGCCTGGAACCGGAAAATTATGCTGATGACTGTGGTGAAGTCCGTTTATTTAATCGGGCCTTATTTTGAGCTAAATTGAATTTTTAGTAATTAATAATTAATTTTCGAAATTAATTAATTAATTAATTATTTTTCGGAAATTAAGATTTTGATGGCCGACGACCGAAATCTCGTGCCGATCGTTGTGGTGCAGTCCGTTTATTTATTTGAGCTCCACGTTGTATGGAATTGAATAAATTGTGATATTTTAGGGATTTACCCTAAATTGATTGGAATTGATTGAGATTGAATTGTCGATTGGTAAATGACCAAGTATGTTGGCCAAGTATGTTATTCGGTATTTATAATGCTTTGTGGAGTTTATTTAATTATTCGATTGAGAAATTGTCGGGCCAAGGTATCTAAAAGGACACGTGGGCTCGGCGAATTGATGCATCGCTTTGGTGAGATGCACCTGAGAGAATGCACGTGGGCCAAGGCATCTAAAAGGACACGTGGGCTCGGCGAATTGATGCATCGCTTTGGTGAGATGCACCGAGAGAATGCACGTGGGCCAAGGCATCTAAAAGGGCACGTGGGCTCGGCGGGTGATGCATCGCTTTGGTGAAATAGTACGAGAGAATGCACGTGGGCCCGGGCATCTAAAAGGGCACGTGGGCTCGGTGACTTGATGCATCACTTTGGCGAAAAGGTCGCCCGAGAGAATGCACGTGGGCCCAAGGTTCGAGGCACGTGAACTCGGAGACTTGGAAGGTCGTCTGGAGAATGCACGTGGCCTAGCTTTCAAAATATCCCACAGTGGGGATTGAATTGTATGACATGTAATCGACTGGTTCGATTTGTTGAAGTGAATGGGTATTTATTGTGAATTATACTGACTTGCAGGTGGGATCAGAGGCCAAGGTAAGTCCTCTGCCCTGTGCGTGCTTAGGCAGCATTTAGTATAATGGTTTGCTAATCGGGCTTAGTGGGGTAGAACTCGCTGAGACGTAGTCTCATCCCAGTTTGGGGAAAACCATTTCAGGGCCCCGCTGAAGAGCTGAGAAGGAGGAATCCGAGAAGAGAACTCGGAGGTGAGATCGAAGAGGAGGATTTTTGGAAGAAGAAGATAGTCCCGAGGGGAGCCGTGAGTACGGTCTGGATGGATTGAGATCCTGTCTTCTTTTGAGATCTCCGTTTTGATGTGAATAGTTATGAAGTGATTTTATGGTTTGTATAAAAGTTTGGTTATAAATTTCAATATGAAAAATATGGCCCTGCTTTTCTATCCCATCGTTTTATTGTCTGGGGATTTTAACTGCTTCCGTATGTGCTTAAAATTGAAAGGGTCGGCGATACATTGTCCTGGGATATCGCATTATAAAATCGACCAAGTGAGACGGATGTGTGCGTGCCTGAGGATCGGGGCGTGACAGGAGGTTTGGGCAAGACGACCCTAGCTAAATTAGTTTACATCGATGAGATTGTGGTAAAGCAGTTTGAGTTGCGAGCATGGACGTGTGTACCCAGGGAATTCGATTTAAAGAAAATCATGGAAGGAATCATCAGAGGTGCAACTGGTCAAAACTTGGGTAACTTTGATATTGAACAGTTGTCTAACATTCTGCGAGACACCATCAAAGACAAGAAATGTCTTCTTGTTTTGGATGATGTGTGGAGCATAGACGACACTCGTTGGAATACATTGAGAGAGTTGCTAAGCGAGGAGCCAGTGAAATCAAGATAATTGTAACAACGAGCATTCCAAAAGTCTCTTCAACCATGGGTACCATTCCATCGCATATACTAGACCGGATTTCTCATAAAGACTCTTTGACCTTGTTCAAAAAATGGGCATTCCACGAAAAGAAAAAGCAACCACATCCGGATCTTCTTGTAATTGGAGAAGACATTGTCAAAAAATTACGAGGAGTTCCTCTCCTGGTGAAAACTGTGGGGAGTCTACTTTCTACTGAGGACGATGTGCAGTATTGGACACGTATAAGAGATAGCGATATATGGCAATCGGCGGAAGTAGAAAAGGACATTATGCATATTCTTAAGCTTAGCTACGATCTTTTACCGTCCCACTTGAAACGTTGTTTTGCCACATTTTCACTTTTTCCCAAAGGATATGTAATTGCTAGCGATAATTTAACTAGGCTATGGATGGCTTTAGGACTCATTAGTTCTCCAACAGATGAGCCAGCATTAGAAGACATTGGTCTTAAGTACATCCAAGAATTGTGGAAAAGATCTTTACTCCACTTAGTTGAGGAGTCCGAATTAAGGTCATTTTTTAAAGTGCACGATCTGGTCCATTCTCTTGCAATGAAAATGGCACAAAATGATTGCTCTATTGTTGACTTAGATACTGTAACTATTGAAGAAGGAGTTCGATTCGTTTCATTCTCTAGCACTTCAATAGAGAGGATCTCAAATTTCAATGGAGTCCCCCCATTTTTGATAAAGCCGACTTCAAAGAAGCTACGTGCAATTACATGCAGAAGATTTCAATCCGAAGTTGATGGAGTTATTACTAGAGAATTTATTAGAACATGCATCTCTAAGTGTAACCACTTAAGATATCTAGATTTGTCATGTGGTAGTTTTGAGGAGTTGCCAAGTTCCATATGCAACTTGAAGCAATTGAGATCATTACGTCTCCGTGAGAACAAGCGATTGAAGAAACTTCCAGATGCCATTTGCATGCTGCAGAATTTGCAACAATTATCTCTCCATGGTTGCTCAAAGCTAGATAAATTACCCAAATATATGAAAAGGCTCGAAAGTCTTAGGTTTCTAAAGCGTAACAACAAAGCAAAAGAGTCTAAAAGAAAGTGGAATACAAGACTTGGAAAGCCTGCAGTTTTTGGGAATCTATATGTGTCCAAATCTCCAAGTTTTGTTTGAAGGCACTTGCCATCTAACTTGCCTTCGTGTGTTGGAAATTGGAAATTGTGGGAGGCCAATATCTTTGCCTTTTGGGGAATTAGTCAAACTAGAGTCCTTGGCAATTGATGATTGCAAGCTCACGTTGATCCAGGATAATAAGTCCAATTTTGTGTTGAATCTTCGTAAGCTGGTAATATCAAGGTTCCAACAAGTGATGGAGCTGCTCCAATGTCTCAATGTAGCTGCCACATCTTTGGAGTCCTTTTCCATCTATGAGTGCCCGAGCTTGATGATTGTTCCTGAATGGCTGTCCAATCATCAAAATCTAAAGTTAATTCGCTTGATCCGATGTCCCAACTTATGCTACATACCGTCAGAATCCAATCTCTCAAATTCCTCAAAGAATTACGCATCGAACATTGTGGTGAACTGAGCAAAAGATGTGAACGTGGGTGCGGCGAGGATTGGCACAAAATTGCTCACGTTCCTCGAATCCAAATTGATTTGAGAAATGTACAATGGACGGATGATTAGGTACGCAACAATCTGCCTCTCCATTTCTTCTTCGTTCTTAGATGATATATAGCCATGTATTGAGAATCCTTCTTATATTATTTTTCCTGACTTCCTCACTAGATGTAGATAAGACAATGCATAATGCAAATTCATAATTTGACGGCTTTAACTATACATTTTGGGAAATTTTGACATCCTAGTTTCTTGGTACCATCTGCCATATTGAAAGTAAATTTGATTCCATAACGATGGATTCTCGTCTTCTGCTTTTACTTGGAAATTCGAATCCAACTTAAACTTTGGAATGATTGAGTTTTTTTATTTGATGATTATTGTTGAAGAAGCAACGAATTAATTGGAAATTTTATTCCTCAACAAAAGAAGTTGAAGAACATTATACTCAACCTTGGTCACGTCGTCATTGGTCGTTATTTTCAAGAATAATCTCTATATTTAATAAAGTATACTCGAAAGAATTTAACCTCAGACTTTCTCCAAAACCCGACAAAATATCCATGCTTACTGAAAAATAAATAATGATTATGGTACCAAATGATTGACGAAAGATTAATTTAAAATTGGAACAACATCGTCATTTTATCCATTAAATCTTCTTGCATAAATTCTAAATTTAAATAATCTTCCATATCGGGTAATAGTTTGAATAGTTGGAAATTTATCGAAGCAAAAGCACTTAGTAGAAAGCCACCTGTGTAAGAAACTTTACGACTCCTTTGATTTCAGAAAACTTTTTTTGGTTTCCAATTTTTTTACTTAAATAGAAAGCACATATAAGTCTAAAATTGGAAGCAAAAATAAAGTTTTCTTTCTGAGTGCAACGTGGACTAAATACTTATATTCGATCAAAATGGTAAAATAGGGGCTCTTCCAAAACTTTATCTTTCATTTGGAATGAAAACACCGAACGAAAACACAGACAATACTAAAATATTATTATTGAGTCCATGAGTTTAATTTGAGAACAGCTTCCCTCATTTTAAGTTGATGTGTGGTTCGAGTTATAACTATTTCTAATTTATGTTTTGTAATAGAATTGTTTTGGCACAAGGGATACATGTGAATGAACCCATAGCCACAAATTTCCTTTCCAAATTGCAAAGCACAATGCAATGCAATCTAAGAATAATAATTTTTCGCATGAATTTTTCTTAAAGAAAGGGAGATTAAAATATGATATGTTATATGTAGGGGAGAGATGTGTAAGATCAAAGAGCAATTGAGAGTAACTGGACTGCTTTCATTTTTATCTTTGGTGGAAAAGTTTAAAGTTCAAATCCTTAATTGTGGGGTTATTTGGACACTTTTTTGTGTATCAATATTTACCCCCCACATGTCATTAACTTATGATATAGCGCCTAATGGTAAAAGAGGAAATTTGAGTGATTATAATCTCTACAAAAATAGGATGGCATTTTCTCACTAGATTGATAATATCACTGTTCGGGAGACACGTGGTCCAAGCCCGGCGAAGAAATACAAATTTTAAAAATTAATTTGTCCTGCAAAATGGCCCGACCAGGGCACGTGGCTAGTGACTTTTTTTTTTTTTCGTCAAAGATAGACTTTGTATTATAATTTCGGTAACTTACATCCAGCCTCTAGGGCGTCAGCATATACAAGGTCTAGCAAAATAGCATGCGGGAAGATATTCCAATTCTGGGCCGAATTTGCAGATTGGTGGGCCTTAGCAGCCCAATAGGTCTTGGACGCGAAAGTTTCGGGCATGTTTATTTTGGATGAAGCAAAAAATAAAAAGTAAATTTTTGCTTTCTTACCAAAATTTAAAGTATTATTCGATTTCCAAAAAGTCATGAAAAAATCATACGTGAATTTACGTGTCAACTTTTACACGTCTAAGAAGTTACGAATGTTTTGCAATAGCGAAATGTCAAATTGCGTGCATCATAAGATTAGATTAGAGGCTATGGACTCTTACATTATGCTGTAACCTATCAATTATATATCAAGGTTCATTACTTGAGTACCATTAGCACACTGTTCGAAAATAATGTGAACCATCAAAGATGATCCAGGTGAACTCCTATGATGCTCTTAAGCTCATCTCCTGTTTTTTTTTTTTTTTTTTTTTCTGTTGAGCAGATGAACTCCTATGATCCAAGTGCCACTCCTTGTGGGGCTTTGCAAAGATGTGTTCGCGAACTCCGCACATCTCTTCGTTAATCTCTTTCATTTGCAAGTATGAAAACAATGGCCGTTGATGTTGTACCTTTCTCTTCATTTCCTTGAACAGAGTGTTGTTCTTTATTATTTGCTTGGGGTTTGTATTGCGAATTTCTCTACGGAGAAAAATGACTTATTCATATCATACGAGGCCAATTGAAACGCCATTTGAGTTCGAGATTTTTTAGAGCGATGGTCATCTTTCATTCACGAAGAGTGCATGAAATCACAGCGCACCAAGAAATCTTATTTTTGGTAAAATAATGTCAGTCGCCTGATCTCTTCATAACATAATTTTGCATTATTACACTTTACAAGGATGAGTGTGAAATATGACTGTTCCAATATTCAGTTGCATTAGTTAGCAAACAACTTTATGGAATTCATTGCTTAAAATCCATATCGTATCAGGCAAATTTCACCAGAGGTTTTTCAGCGCTTATGTTTAATCAGTTTTTAAAATTCATTGCTTAATTTAAGCGTTTAATAGTTTAGTTTTACCAAACAGCCCCCTCAATGATGTAATTTTTTATCACCACTATACGGTAACTGGTCTTGGTTTGACATTTTCCGTAAGATCTTAGATTGAAATGAACGAAACTAAATCTTTCTCGAAAAATGGTGGAGGGACTAGTTTTGTCGCCGAAGCAAAGTACACGGACCAAAATTGACAATTGCTAAAAGTGCGATTACAAGTACCGAAAGTGTAAATAATTTTGGAGGATTGTACATTCAAGCGCTTCAGGCCAAAGTCGAAGCTGACCCAATAGTTGGAGAATTTCAGGCAGAAATGTTATGGGAATGGTTAAATCTGGTCGAGAATGGTAAAGCCACAAGGAATAGAATTTTGACAAATCTAATTATATAGGGACCGAAAGCGAACTTCTCAAAACATACGGAGCCCTGACCTGAAGTGTTATTTAACCCATTTATTTTTGCAGTTTCACGTTTTTGGAGAATTGCCGCGCATAGTATTAGCATCCCAACGGTTGAAATACTGAAACTCCATACATAGTATTAGCATCATTGTGATCTGCATCAACACAAGGTTCTACTTCGGCCTGTAGTACAGGTCCTGTATATGGCTCCAGCTAGAAGAAGCCGGTATTTATTATTGCCAATCAGAGATCGACGGCGTCCCAACACAACTCGCATCCCTATTTACAGGTAGACATCCTTCTACCTGTAAATTAATAGGTTTTACTTACTAAGTTTATGACTCATCTCGTTGTTTTTCATAATTGTAGGCATGGAGGTCTCGCATTAGTTCTGGAGTTGTAGTTTCACTAAAGAAGCTAAGGTTTACCCTGGCTTTTTTAGCATAAAAGAAGTATTGGTTGTAAATATAATGACCCGTAATAGAATGGCTTGTAAATGTAACTGATGTAATTGTGTGTTTACAAATTGTTGTTTTTCTGGCTGTTTGATGTTGTCTAGGTGTTGTATGTATGCTTCCGCATGTTCTTAAAAAAAAGATAAAAGAAACAAAATGGTAAACCGCTTGGGGTATTGCGAAAATAACCCTTACCGCTCGTAACCTTAGAAATGGAGTTGGGATCGTTACAAATCTGGAGGCCATTTTTAAAAATCTCATGATTTCTTTTGATCATTAATCCTAATTGTTTGTCATGAGGCGTGGTGTATGCATTGTATGCTTAGCACCTTAAATATTTCAACAGTTCATCAAGATGTCCTAAGGAGGAGGTGGCCATAGACCGATGTCCAATCCGGTCCCTACTATTGTATTCATTCAACCTCGACATTGTCTCGAGTTTATTTTGACATGACACCCTCCTTAGCCAAGGCCTCCACAACGTCACTCTGGAAGTCGAATTTGACTATCTTCATCATGTGGAAATCATGAAGGGTCTGCGATCGTCACCATGGGAGCTGCGATCAGTGCTTGATGAAGCGTTCTTTTTGGTTGCTCAGTTTCCTAACCTAACGATGCTGCACTATAGAAGGGGAGCAAACCTAGGTGCTGACTGGGCTACAAAGGTGTGACATCCCAAATTTCTGATTCTGTTTTCAATTAAATGAGACGGACTTTTCATCGACGCGCTTATAGTTCAATTCTCCGAGCTGATCACTCACGAGATAACTAGTCTATCAGGTGAAGCCGTTAAGGAATTTAAATGCAATAGGCTTGAGAATCTGACCCTGAACCGACTGCTCGACCGTATAAATCTGCAAGGATCATTACGACATCGTCGGAATCGAACGAGAGATCGTAATAGGTCGATTTGACTGAGATATGTAATTAGAGTGTGGGTGATTCCACCTGATTTCAATATCCTCGTCGACCGGCACCGAACGATTATTCTGTCGTTTTGGTACCCCGTGTCCGTATTTGAAACCTCAAGATTTTCACGATAATCGGGAGTCGCTAATGTGTCGAAGATTTATGTCGTGGCTTGAAAATAATCAACCACGGTCAATTGCACTGAAAATTTCCTAAAAGCTACCCGGTAGATTAGGACGCGCTCAAATCGCGCCAGATTGAAATTAACCGTGATTTTAAACCCGGATTCAGAAATTGAAGGTTTTGGCATGTCACAATTCATTTAAAGAACGTCGACTCATCTCCAGAAGATTTTTCTACAAACCGAGATTTTTGGCGGAAAAGCAAAGTAATGCCGTTTTTGTTCGGGATTGTCAAAGGGCCGTTTTTAATCGAATCTTCGGGATGCAAGTTGGATCATTTGACGGGAAATGTCATGAGAAGGCCGAGGACACATGAGTTGATTTAATTGAGCTTCAATTAGATGGAATTAATTGGCAATTGAGTGAATTAAGTGAACAAATGTTCAAAATTCGAAATCCCCTTGGCACACCTCATTTTGGACCTATTAACTAGCTTGTAGGGGAGCTAGAGGAGAGAGAAAGAGGCTGAAGGGTGGGCCGGACATGGTGGGGGCAAGGAGAGAGAGAGATTGACAAGTGTTGAAGCTAGAAGAGCTCTTGGGGGCCCTTGCTTCAGCTGAAGCTTCTCCTTCCTTGAATCCCTCGTGCGGCAGCTTTCTCCATGGTTGAGGAAGGGAAAAAGCTTGAGAAACCAGTGGATTTCGTCCAGCAGCCGTCCGAAGCCCCGCAAGCCCACCGGAGCAGCTAGCTCGCCCGCCGCGTCCAGTCCCGTGCAGCCGCGAGTCCAGCCGCTGCTCCGCCTTCGTCCCGCGTCCTTTGTCCGTCTACCTCGCCGTTCGACAGCCACAGCACCGCCTGGGAGCCGCCCGAAGCTTCCTCTTGCCCGTCTGACCTCCCCATCACCGTCGCATGCCCATCCGACCCCATTTCCTCCTCTGTTTTCCCCTCGTTCCAGTTTCTGCTCCAGCCGACCTTTCGCCAAAGATCCGAGTAAAAAGTTAACTTCCCGGTTGAATCAGCGAACGAGCCACTCATCTCCACGAAGACGACATCCAGACCGTTCCGGAGCACCTCGCCGCTTGCCGGAACGATTCTCCGGCTGTCCCGAAATCCTGAGAGAAGCCGCCGCTCGCCGGACCGTCTGGTTCCGCCCTGCTCCGCCTGTTCCGCGTTTTCTTGCTGTTTCGCCCCATTCCGACCATTCCTTTGCCCTTCCCAACCTCCAGCAAGATCCCCAAGACCCCCGGGAGCCGCTGGTTGCCAACCACCCACTTGCCGGAGCTCCGATCGGCCTGTTTCCTCTCCGTTCAGCTGCTGTTTTCTTCTCCCGGTTCAGCTCAGATCAGAAGCAGAAAACCAGCAAGCCGTGTGATCTTTGTGGCCCGTTTTCAAGCCCTTCCCGGCCTCCGTTGGTGTCGCCGCTTTAGGGTTTATCGACCGCCTTGGCGTCGTGGTCGCCGTGAACTCACCGGCGCGCAAAACCGGTGAGTTTATCTTCTAAACCTCGCTTAGCAAGTTAATCATGCTTAAGGGGTGTTTAGATTAATCTAATTAGGGTTAGGTGGTTAGATTAGATTATTTTAATGTAAATTAGATTAGTTGTATGATTAGTTTAATGGATGTTTAATTAGGGCTAATTGTATGTTTAAGCCCTAATTGATTATTTTTAATTAAATAATTATTTCGAATTTTTAAATATTATTTTATTGTTTTATGTTATTATAATATAATATTTAATTATTTAATTTTCGGAATTAAATTTAATTATTTAATAATTTCGAAAATTTTGCGGGATGGCGGTCGTTAGAATTTCGCTGATCGTAGTAGTGCGGTCGGTTTGTGCTAATTGTATGTTTAAATTGAGAAATTGAGTGATTGATGATTATGGTTAATAATTCCAAAAGTGTGGAATTGTGTGAAATTGATGAAGTTGTGGTATTTAACTTAACTTAAAAATACCCGGTGTTAGCTTTTAGCACCGTAATTGATTTGTATGACCAGTTTGAATCGATTGGATTGATTGATTGATTGAATTGAGATATTAGTTGGTTTATTATTGAATTATCCGCTTTGGCGAGCAATTGGTTTATATATGTCAGCTTGTGAGAGCATCGATCCATACATCGCTTGTGTGAGCTATCATCTATGCATATGTCGGCTTGTGCGAGCTACCATCTATATCAGCTTGTGTGAGCCGTGATTTATTAATGGATGAATAGATGGTATGAATTGATAGATGATATGAATTGATATATGGTATGAATTTATCGACGTATGAGTTGCACTGACGTGCAGGAAGGACTGAGGCGAGGTAAGTCCTCTATTCTCTTTGTGTGGCTAGAGCACCCTGGGGCTTATTTTCTTCCTAATCGAGTTCTAGAGGGTAGGACTCGCTGAGACATCGTCTCATCCCGGTTGTGGGATAATATTTCAGGTCCTTAGATGGCGGATCCTCCGGAGCTTTTGGTAGACCGGTGAGGGTCGCGAGAGGATTTTTGACTTCGCCGATCCCGACCGAAGAGCCGGCGAATGGACTGTCTAGCGATCTTAGGACAGCCTAGTTTTTTTGGACTGATCTTCTATAGATCTTTTGTAAATAGCCTAGTCATGTAAATGAACCGGTTTGATATGTATAAAAAGTATGTGGTTGGTTTTAAAAATGTGATCCCGCTTTTCTATCCCAATTGAATTTTGTCTGGGGATTATTTACTTGCTTCCGCATGTGCATTAAAAAGAAAGGGTCGGCGACATGTCCTGGGAAGTCGCTTTTCTATCGACCGCAGCGGGATGTGCGCGTGCTCGAGGTTCGGGGCGTGACATCCCCGTTTAAGTGGTATCAGAGCGGGTCTGTGATTGGAGTGATAAGGTGCGATGGTTTATGGGATAGTTAGTAGGAATGACTTTGATTTCATGCTGGTGCATGTGATTTCTAGTTGATTGGTAAATTGTTTGGTAGGTCACTCAATTCTAATTCAATGTGAATTGGAAAGCGGGTGTCGTAGAGAACTTGCGTTATGAGTGATCGGAGAGGACTCCTAGGAAGAAGACCATGAGTCTAGTTACTCGGGGAGGACGCCAACAAGGGTCGGTACCGAGGTGGACGTGGTCGAGCGCAAGCTGAGGCTAGCGCTAGTGGAGTAGCACCACCTCCTGTTGGTGCTGGGGTAGCAGCCCCTGGTGATCCGAGGATCGACGGGATCCTGCAGATGCTTGAGGCCATGGGGAATCGGATGGATCAACAGGCTCAGAATCAAGCCGCCGCTGTTACTGCTGCCGTTGCTGCTGCCACCGCTGCTGCACCTGTTGTTGCACCCGCCGCCGCACCAGTTGCTGCTCCTGTTGTTGCACCTACTGAAGTTCCACCTGGGAACGTGGTCACTGGTAGACCAATGCATAAGTTGGTGGAGCATTTCCTGAAGTTGAATCCACCGAAGTTCACTAGGTCAGGAGACCCCGAAGCTGCAGTTCTTTGGACCAAGGGCTTAGAGAAGGCTTTTGCACTACTAATGTGCACTGAAGTGGAGAAGGTAGCTCTTGCAATCTACCAACTAGAAGGTAATGCTGAGATTTGGTGGGAAGCCGCGAGAGACACAGTATTCCCTGAAGGCGTAGTTCCAGAGTGGAACGCCTTTCTCGAAGTTTTCAACGACAAGTACTTTTTTGAAGCTGCCAGAGAAGTGAAGATGGTAGAATTTCAGCGTCTTCGCCAAGGTACTATGACCGTAGACCAGTATGAAGCGAAGTTCACGGAACTATCGCGGTATGCCCCCGAAGTGGTCGAGAATCCGGTGAACCGAGTTAGGAGGTTCAGAGATGGGCTTAGGCCGGAAGGCGAGGAGTTCGCGATACTGCGAACTTGGGGAACTACAATGACTTGTACAAACGAGTCCAGATGATTGAGAGAGACCAGAATGAGAGAGCCGCCGCATCTGGGTCGCGGTTTGGGTCGAACAGAGAAGGTAATCGGTTTGGGAAGAAACCGATGTATGGAGGAAAGTATCATGTTCCGCCCAATAGGAAGGGTGGAATTGGGAAGTCAACGCCAAATCGAATGGTGTGTGTCGCACGTGGAAGGCGACATGGTACGGCCCCATGCCATTTTAGGACGGGCGCCTGTTATGAATGTGGCCAGCAGGGTCACATAGCCAGAGATTGTCCCAGAAAGCAGAGAGGACCGCAGCAGTTACCGTCGCCACCGTCGCTTCAGTTGGGTCAGAATAGGGGATTTGCGCCGCAGATCGCACCACAGGGTGGACCGATTAGACCTCCAGCTCAGGGAAGGACGTATGCCATCACCAGAGGACAGGCGGAGGAAGCGCCTAATGTGATTACAGGTACGGTTTCGTTGAACGACCATGGTGCTTATGCTTTGTTTGACCCTAGCGCCACTCATTCTTTTATAGCTGAGCAGTTTGTTAAGCTGATAGGATTAAGTCCTGAATTGTTGGAGTCAGTGGTTAGCATATCTACACCGTTAAAGGATAAGGTGTTAGTTGCATTGGGTTGTTACGGTTGCAAGTTAGTGATTGGTGAGCGAGTGGGGGAAATAGATCTGATAGTCCTAGCCATGTATGATTTTGATGTGATTATTGGCATGGACTGGCTCACCAAGCAACGAGCTAAGATGGACTGTTATCGTAAATCGATTCAGTTTAACCCGTTAGGGGGTGAGAGTTTCGAATTTATTGGGAGTCAAGGAGGACCCTCGATTGCTCTGATCTTGTCGCTTGAGGCAACCCGTTTGTTAGACGGGGGTTGTCAAGGTTACTTGGCAATTGTCATGGATACGACAGTCGAGGAGCTGAAGTTAGAAGATATATCAGTGGTTCAAGAATTTCCAGATGTGTTTCCTAAAGAGTTGCCAGGTCTACCGCCAGAGAGAGAGATCGAGTTTGTAATTGAGCTAGCACCCGGGACAGAGCCAATCTCTAAGGCTTCTTACCGGATGGCATTGTCTGAATTGAAGGAATTGAAGGTACAGATGCAAGAATTGCTGGATAAGGGATTCATACGCCCTAGCGCATCGCCTTGGGGAGCACCAGTTTTGTTTGTGAAGAAGAAAGATGGTTCGTTGCGTCTATGCATCAACTACCATCAACTAAATCAAGTGACGATTAAGAACAAGTATCCACTTCCGAGGATTGATGACTTGTTTGACCAGCTTCAAGGAGCGTCGATATTTTCAAAGATCGACTTGAGGACGGGATATCATCAGTTGAGGATCAAGAAGGAAGACATACCGAAGTCGGCATTTCGTACTCGATACGGCCATTATGAATTTACTGTAATGCCGTTTGGTTTGACGAACGCTCCAGCTGCTTTTATGGATCTGATGAATCGTGTGTTCAAGGAGTATCTGGATCAGTTTGTAATTGTGTTCATCGACGACATCTTGGTGTACTCGAGAAGTCCAGAAGAGCACGAAAGACAGTTGAGGATAGTGCTACAGACTCTGAGGAATCATGAGCTGTATGCCAAGTTCAGTAAGTGCGAATTTTGGTTAACTCGTGTGGCGTTTCTAGGTCACGTGATTTCAGGTGAAGGAATATCAGTGGACCCGTCCAAGATTGAAGCAGTGATCAACTGGCCGAGACCGATGACAGTAACAGAGATCATAATTTTTCTGGGTTTGGCAAGGTATTACAGAAGGTTTGTGGAAGGGTTTTCAGCGTTGGCGTCGCCATTAACTCGTTTACTGAGGAAAGATGAGAAGTTCGTGTGGACAGACAAGTGCGAGGGTAGTTTTCAAGAGCTTAAGAAGAAGCTGACTACCGCACCTGTGCTGACCATACCCGTCCGGTCCGGAGGTTATGAGATCTACGGTGATGCGTCTTTCGTGGGACTGGGTTGCGTGTTGATGCAACATGGCAGGGTTGTTGCATACGCATCCCGTCGTTGAGGCCTAATGAATTGAATTACCCGACGCATGACTTAGAACTTGCAACTATTATCTTCGCTTTGAAGATTTGGAGACATTACTTGTGCGGAGAAAGATTCCAGATCTTCACTGACCATGAGAGTCTCAAGTATTTATTCTCTCAGAATGAGTTGAATATGAGACAGCGTCGTTGGATGGAACTCTTGAAAGACTATGACTGTGATATTCTGTATCACCCTAGAAAAGCAAATAAGGTCGCTGATGCTCTAAGTCGGAAGTCTTCAGTAGCTCAGATGGTACTCGAGGAATGGAGATTGATTGAGAAAGTTCGAGATTCGGGTTTCAAATTTGAGGTAGGCCACCTTTCGAACCTTATGGCCACCCTCAGAATTGAGCCGGAAGTTCAGATCAGAATCAAGACGCTTCAGTGGACAGATCCAGAGATTCAGAAGATTCTGCAAGAGAATATAGAAAAGAAGAATGCTAACTTTCAGATTGCTGAGGATAGAACACTGAGGTTCAAGGACGATTGTGTGTACCCGACGATGCAGAGCTCAGAGAGGAGATTTTATCAGAGGCTCATCGTAGTAGTTACAGCATTCATCCTGGCAGTACGAAGATGTATCAGAATCTGCGTCAACATTATTGGTGGTCTGGTATGAAGGCGGACATCGCCAAGCATGTCGCCAAATGTCTGACCTGTCAGCAAGTAAAGGCACAGCACTGTAAGCCGGGAGGACTTTTACAACCTCTCGAGATTCCTGAGTGGAAATGGGAACATATCACGATGGACTTCGTGACTGGACTACCGAGGAGTCAGAGAGGAAATGATTCGATTTGGGTAGTGGTCGACAGATTGACGAAGTCGGCTCACTTCATTGCAGTACGAAAGGACCTTAGTTTGGATAGACATGCAGACCTGTATGTGCGTCAGATCGTTCGTTTGCATGGAGTGCCGGTGACGATTACTTCAGACAGAGACCCAAGGTTCACAGCCGCCTTTTGGAAAAGCTTGCAGAGTGCTTTAGGTACGAAGCTACAGTACAGTACGGCCTATCATCCTCAGACGGATGGCCAGTTTGAGAGGACTATTCAAACCCTCGAAGACATGCTGCGAGCTTGCGTACTGGATTTTAAAGGGAGTTGGGAAGAGCAGCTTCATCTCGTCGAATTCGCCTACAATAACAGTTATCAGCAGAGTATTCAGATGGCACCTTTCGAAGCGTTGTATGGCAGAGCATGCAGAACACCCGTGTGTTGGGATGAGGTTGGTGAAAGAAAGCTTACAGGCCCAGAGTTAGTTCAGCAGTCAGTGGAGGCAGTTGCAGTGATCAGAAGCAGATTGCAGACCGCTCAGAGTCGTCAGAAAAGCTATGCAGACAAGCGTCGAAGACCGTTGGAGTTCCAAGTTGGTGATCACGTTTTTCTAAAGGTGTCGCCAATGAGGGGTACTTCGCACTTTGGCAAGAAAGGAAAACTGAGTACGAGGTACGTAGGTCCCTTTGAGATTCTTGAAAGAATCGGGATTATGGCGTATCGTCTTGCATTACCGCCAAAGTTGGCGCAAGTGCATGACGTCTTTCACGTGTCGATGTTGAGGAAGTATGAGCCTGACCCGACCCACGTGCTTAATTTTGAAGAATTGGACGTGGACGACCGTGTGTCGTACGTTGAAAGCCCGGTTCAGATTGTGGATCGCAAAGAGCAAGTTCTGCGCACCAAGACCATTCCATTGGTCAAAGTGGTCTGGCAACACCACTGCACTGAAGGAGCAACCTGGGAAAGTGAAGAGTCGATGAGAGAATTGTACCCCCACCTTTTTGATTCAAGGATTGTAATGGTTTAAATTTCGAGGACGAAATTTTTATAAGAGGGGAAGAGTTGTGACATCCCAAATTTCTGATTCTGTTTTCAATTAAATGAGACGGACTTTTCATCGACGCGCTTATAGTTCAATTCTCCGAGCTGATCACTCACGAGATAACTAGTCTATCAGGTGAAGCCGTTAAGGAATTTAAATGCAATAGGCTTGAGAATCTGACCCTGAACCGACTGCTCGACCGTATAAATCTGCAAGGATCATTACGACACTGTCAGAATCGAACAAAGATCAGTAATAGGTCGATTTGACTGAGATATGTAATTAGAGTGTGGGTGATTCCACCTGATTTCAATATCCTCGTCGACCGGCACTGAACTGATTATTCTATCGTTTTGGTTACCCTGTGTCCGTATTTGAAACCTCAAGATTTTCACGATAATCGGGAGTCGCTAATGTGTCGAAGATTTATGTCGTGGCTTGAAAATAATCAACCACGGTCAATTGCACTGAAAATTTCCTAAAAGCTACCCGGTAGATTAGGACGCGCTCAAATCGCGCCAGATTGAAATTAACCGTGATTTTAAACCCGGATTCAGAAATTGAAGGTTTTGGCATGTCACAATTCATTTAAAGAACGTCGACTCATCTCCAGAAGATTTTTCTACAAACCGAGATTTTTGGCGGAAAAGCAAAGTAATGCCGTTTTTGTTCGGGATTGTCAAAGGGCCGTTTTTAATCGAATCTTCGGGATGCAAGTTGGATCATTTGACGGGAAATGTCATGAGAAGGCCGAGGACACATGAGTTGATTTAATTGAGCTTCAATTAGATGGAATTAATTGGCAATTGAGTGAATTAAGTGAACAAATGTTCAAAATTCGAAATCCCCTTGGCACACCTCATTTTGGACCTATTAACTAGCTTGTAGGGGAGCTAGAGGAGAGAGAAAGAGGCTGAAGGGTGGGCCGGACATGGTGGGGGCAAGGAGAGAGAGAGATTGACAAGTGTTGAAGCTAGAAGAGCTCTTGGGGGGCCCTTGCTTCAGCTGAAGCTTCTCCTTCCTTGAATCCCTCGTGCGGCAGCTTTCTCCATGGTTGAGGAAGGGAAAAAGCTTGAGAAACCAGTGGATTTCGTCCAGCAGCCGTCCGAAGCCCCGCAAGCCCACCGGAGCAGCTAGCTCGCCCGCCGCGTCCAGTCCCGTGCAGCCGCGAGTCCAGCCGCTGCTCCGCCTTCGTCCCGCGTCCTTTGGCCGTCTACCTCGCCGTTCGACAGCCACAGCACCGCCTGGGAGCCGCCCGAAGCTTCCTCTTGCCCGTCTGACCTCCCCATCACCGTCGCATGCCCATCCGACCCCATTTCCTCCTCTGTTTTCCCCTCGTTCCAGTTTCTGCTCCAGCCGACCTTTCGCCAAAGATCCGAGTAAAAAGTTAACTTCCCGGTTGAATCAGCGAACGAGCCACTCATCTCCACGAAGACGACATCCAGACCGTTCCGGAGCACCTCGCCGCTTGCCGGAACGATTCTCCGGCTGTCCCGAAATCCTGAGAGAAGCCGCCGCTCGCCGGACCGTCTGGTTCCGCCCTGCTCCGCCTGTTCCGCGTTTTCTTGCTGTTTCGCCCCATTCCGACCATTCCTTTGCCCTTCCCAACCTCCAGCAAGATCCCCAAGACCCCGGGAGCCGCTGGTTGCCAACCACCCACTTGCCGGAGCTCCGATCGGCCTGTTTCCTCTCCGTTCAGCTGCTGTTTTCTTCTCCCGGTTCAGCTCAGATCAGAAGCAGAAAACCAGCAAGCCGTGTGATCTTTGTGGCCCGTTTTCAAGCCCTTCCCGGCCTCCGTTGGTGTCGCCGCTTTAGGGTTTATCGACCGCCTTGGCGTCGTGGTCGCCGTGAACTCACCGGCGCGCAAAACCGGTGAGTTTATCTTCTAAACCTCGCTTAGCAAGTTAATCATGCTTAAGGGGTGTTTAGATTAATCTAATTAGGGTTAGGTGGTTAGATTAGATTATTTTAATGTAAATTAGATTAGTTGTATGATTAGTTTAATGGATGTTTAATTAGGGCTAATTGTATGTTTAAGCCCTAATTGATTATTTTTAATTAAATAATTATTTCGAATTTTTAAATATTATTTTATTGTTTTATGTTATTATAATATAATATTTAATTATTTAATTTTCGGAATTAAATTTAATTATTTAATAATTTCGAAAATTTTGCGGGATGGCGGTCGTTAGAATTTTGCTGATCGTAGTAGTGCGGTCGGTTTGTGCTAATTGTATGTTTAAATTGAGAAATTGAGTGATTGATGATTATGGTTAATAATTCCAAAAGTGTGGAATTGTGTGAAATTGATGAAGTTGTGGTATTTAACTTAACTTAAAAATACCCGGTGTTAGCTTTTAGCACCGTAATTGATTTGTATGACCAGTTTGAATCGATTGGATTGATTGATTGATTGAATTGAGATATTAGTTGGTTTATTATTGAATTATCCGCTTTGGCGAGCAATTGGTTTATATATGTCAGCTTGTGAGAGCATCGATCCATACATCAGCTTGTGTGAGCTATCATCTATGCATATGTCAGCTTGTGCGAGCTACCATCTATATCAGCTTGTGTGAGCCGTGATTTATTAATGGATGAATAGATGGTATGAATTGATAGATGATATGAATTGATATATGGTATGAATTTATCGACGTATGAGTTGCACCGACGTGCGGGAAGGATCGAGGCGAGGTAAGTCCTCTATTCTCTTTGTGTGGCTAGAGCACCCGGGGCTTATTTTCTTCCTAATCGAGTTCTAGAGGGTAGGACTCGTGAGACATCGTCTCATCCCGGTTGTGGGATAATATTTCAGGTCCTTAGATGGCGGATCCTCCGGAGCTTTTTGGTAGACCAGTGAGGGTCGCTGAGAGGATTTTTGACTTCGCCGATCCCGACTGAAGAGCTGGCGAATGGACCTGTCTAGCTGATCTTAGGACAGCCTAGTTTTTTTGGACTGATCTTCTATAGATCTTTTGTAAATAGCCTAGTCATGTAAATGAACTGGTTTGATATGTATAAAAAGTATGTGGTTGGTTTTAAAAATGTGATCCTGCTTTTCTATCCCAATTGAATTTTGTCTGGGGATTATTTACTTGCTTCCGCATGTGCATTAAAAAGAAAGGGTCGGCGACATGTCCTGGGAAGTCGCTTTTCTATCGACCGCAGCGGGATGCGCGTGCTCGAGGTTCGGGCGTGACATCCCCGTTTAAGTGGTATCGAGCGGGTCTGCGTGATTGGAGTGATAAGGTGCGATGGTTTATGGGATAGTTAGTAGGAATGACTTTGATTTCATGCTTTGGTGCATGTGATTTCTAGTTGATTGGTAAATTGTTTGGTAGGTCACTCAATTCTAATTCAATGTGAATTGGAAAGGGTGTCTCGTAGAGAACTTGCGTTATGAGTGATCGGGAGAGGACTCCTAGGAAGAAGACCATGAGTCTAGTTACTCGGGGAGGACGCCAACAAGGGTCGGTACCGAGGTGGACGTGGTCGAGCGCAAGCGAGGCTAGCGCTAGTGGAGTAGCACCACCTCCGTTGGTCTTTGGGGGTAGCAGCCCCCGGTGATCCGAGGATCGACGGGATTTGAAGAGCTCCGGTGAGTGGACTTGAACTTTCAGAAAAGAGAGTAATTGGGGGTCCGAAAGGGCGATGTTTAAGTTTGGATATAAAGTCACAAAGATTGTTCCAAAGCATTCAAAGTGGTTTGAACAGTACCGATGCAAGCGTGCTGGTATTGTAAAAACCTGGTATCTAATAACGCGATTATTGCGACAACTGGCAAACCTTTACGACCATGGAAGGTGAGAGTAAGACGAACAGCTCCATAGTGGACATGGGAATATCCCTGTTGAATACATTGTCTGGGAAATTCTTGAGGGATCTGGAGAGTAACAAAGTACTCCTTTTCAGTAGCAAGAATGGGATGCTGGTCGAATTTGGAGGACTGAATGTACTCCTTTACTTGTTTTGGGGTTTGGTGAATAAGTTGACGAATGGAACGGATATGTGAAAATGATGAGGTGGGTTTGGCAAAGGCGGAGTAAGGGGTTCATAAGAGGAAGCTGGGTTTCTGAGATCTTGGTTTCATCACTAAGAGAGACTTCATAGAGATAATCTATCTTAGAAGCATTGGAAACACGAAATTCCGGAGGGGTTGAGGATGAAGAAGAGGGTGCAAGAGAAACTAGTGCTTCGAGGATTTTTGGTTCTGTAGACATGATGAGAAAAGGTCTTCTCAGCACTGGCTTCACCTGTCAAGCGCATGGAATGGATAATATCAAAAATGAAACCATGGCTCTAATACCATGAATCGACCTAGACTTAGAACCAGGGAAGGAGAGTAAATTTCTTGCAGGTATGCATCCCACAGTGGGCGAACAACTCCCGTTCAAGCCCTTTAGGGATAGCCTTTTAGCAAAAAACCACTCAGCCATTTAGTTCAGAGCCTAGAGACACTCAGAGATGCCAGGATGGAAACATTTCTAATCTACCCAAACTGCATTTCTTGAAAGATCCTGCCAGGCTGGAGAAGAAGAGAAATTTAGAAAGCCATGAAGAGGTTTTTCACAAAGGACACTCTTTTACTTCAGGAGACTCTGCCCAAAACACTACACGCCCATTGCCTTATATAGGCAATGAAAGGTTACAAAGACATACACAGGGACCATCTTACGGGTCCAGATACAAACAAAGGCACTGGAAACTTCCGGATGGAATTATTCGCACACTATGAACAGTAACTGTACTGTGAACAATACTTTCCCTAACCTAATGCTACAGTAAAAGTGAACAGTGATTTTGCTACAGTGAAATTGTACGGACTCAACGGTCTCGTCCGTCACGAGCATTGTAGCTACATACTGAGTCATCATTTGAACTGTCTTCTAGGAGATGTGCCTCATATTTCTGCTGGAGGGCTTCAAGGTCTTGAGGTGAGAGGATTTGGTTCTACTTTCGAGATGAGGATGCTTCATGAGCCCAATGGGATGCTTCTTCTTCTGCCCAGTTTGTATTTTCACTGGCAGTGTTGGCAGGAATGCTTGGCTGAGGCCAATTGGATGGCTGTGCATAAAAGGATGTGTCCATGTCTTGAAGTGAGGACGAAGGTCTTTGTTCATAGGGATTCTGGGACAGATGACCTCCAAAGCGTGCGTAGGGGTCTTGAGTAAACTGGACAATGTCATCTTCGCTTGTCATTTCATGCTCTTGGGACGATGCAACTTGTCTGTATTGCCTAAGTGCTTCCTTAGCTTCTAGTGCTAGGTCATAATGATCCCACGTAGTGGGTGCATTATTCCAGACATCTTCAGGAATGGTTTTGTTTTCCTGGCATAGGATTCTTTAAAGTTCTCGGTACTCGTTTTCAGAAAATCTAACAGATCTTGAATAAGATTTGTGAATCCGGGCTTCGCGACTGTTCAAGTGAGGCTTATAGGATGTGGTTCCTATTTCGAGTGGTGCATCGAGAATACTACCATTGTTTCTGCAAAAATTCCATGTACGTCGGAAAAACAGGATAGTATGGACTTCAGGATTCGGTGTCATGGTTCTCAGTTCTTTTTCTAAGTCTTGTTTCCAACATGTAGGGTGATAGAACCAATTAAGAAAGTCTAAGAGATTCTTATCGCTTTCTTTTTCCACATTTCTTCCGAGTAAGAATATCCTGGTGAGATTGGCAATGAACCTTATGGTAGGGATTTCAATAGCTATTAAGTACTTATTGGTTAAGTACCATAACAGCGTCTTGAGCTGGTCAGGGAAATCATCTTCCTTCCAGATAAGAGGATGAATGAAATGATAATTCAAATTTAACCCAAAAGGATAAAGAATCGAACGTCCATTGAATTTGAATAAGTCTGTGTGGCATTGCCACATGAGGTTCTCCAAGTTCTCAGTAAGACTGTCATTCTGGATTTGCTGAATAATCTCCTGGGGACATTTCCAACTTAGCAAATATTTGATCTTCTCAATCTTGTATTTCACGCCATGATTGAGCATATGGAAAGCAGGTCTCTTGATGTACATGTTGATTTCAGCTGGTGCTTTGGGTCTTGACAAAAAGTCAACAAGCACATTCTTTTTTCCAGGAATGTGTTTGGTTTCAAAGGAGTACTTTGAAAACCATTCAGCCCATCAAAGTAGTTGAGAGTTTGGAATCTGTTTCTGTTTAAACTTGGTCATCGGGGAAAAGATGCCATGTCTAATTCTACCAGGAAGTGATGGCCGATAAGATGAAACTCAAATTTTTTGATTCCATTTTTTTTGCTAGGATTTCTTTAAAAGTGGAATGGTAATGCATTTCGGCTTGAGAAAAATTTCCACTTTTGTGAGCACAAAGGCGCCTCTTACCATCAATTTTTTCGAACAGGATGGCTGCCCAGTATTCATCACTAGCATCAGTTTGAAGAATTCTTTTTCCTGTTGATGGTATTTGTAGTGGTGGGAGATTCTGCATAATCTCCTTAAGTTCAACGACTGCTTTAGTCTGGGTTTTTCCCTATGGTGGGGAATTTTTTTTCAGCATGGATTGCAAAGGAATCAGGAGCTTTGCAATGTTTGGGACAAAAACCCTGAGATAATTGATTATCCCAAGAAATTGCTGAACTTGTTTTGTCGTGAAGTTATATTCAGGAAACTTCAATAATTCTTGAGCAATATGTGGCCCTGGATAATATGTTCCTTTGTTTAGGTGCATGCCAAGAAATTCGATTTTGCCTGGGCAATATTCATTTTCCTTTGAGAAAGCATAATTCCATGCCTTTTCACGATTTCTGCAAACTGCTCAAGGAGTTGAAAGTGTGACTGCTCGTCAGGACTGTAGAGCAGAATATCGTTGATGTATACGGCTGCACTTGACAAGATTGGTTGGAAAATTCGACACATGGCCTTTTGGAACAGGGATGGTGCTACCTTTAGGCCAAAAGGAAGAACTTTCCACTGGAAGTGCTGGTTCGGGATACAGAATCTTGTTTTGGATCTGTCTTCAGGATGGATACCCAATTGCCAAAATCCGGCTTTGAGGTCGAATTTGGAGTAGATATGGGCCTTGGTTAGTCCATTAAAGAGAGAATCTCTGGATGGTAAAGGGAATTTATCATCTTGGAGAAAAATATTGAGAGGTTGATAATTTATCACCAGTCTCATTTTTCCTCTGTTTTGCTCGGTGCGCTTATTGACATAAAAGGTTTCACAAGCCCATTGAGAATCAGAAATTTCAATAAGGCCTTGTCGTAATAATTCTGAGCATTGCCTTTGAGCTAAAGCCAAGTGTTCTGGCTTCATTCCCATATGACTTGCCTTCGTTGGGTTGATATCTTCATTTTTTTTGAAGGGGAGGCGGACAAAGAATTCTGGATTTTCCCATAAAAGATGAGAACATTTTTGAGCGAATTCCAAATGGGATTCCGAGCAAGATTCTAGTAACTTTTGCATGATTGGATCTAATAAACTCATATGAATGGAAAAGAGTCTCTGAATATTGACAAACTCAGAGAATTGGTCTTTATATCTAAGACCTTTTCCAGGAATGATGCGAAGTTGAGAAATTTGAGTCATAATGTCCCACCCAATTATCAGATCTTTATTGGGGAGTTTTGATCCAAAGATTTTTGCATTTATGGAGCACTGGGGGAAGAACTGGACAGTTACAGGAGTGGTCCTGACATTTGTGGAGAAAGTATCTCCAGAGGCGGAGTTGAAATATCGGACATGGGGAGTCCAATATTCTTCAGGCAGAACTTTAGTATCTAGAATGGAACAACTTGCTCCGGTATCAATGAGGGCAATGACATTGATAGGTTTGGCAAACTTTGAAGTGAGAATTTTTACAGGGAAATGGGGACAGTGAGTTTGACTTGAGAATATGTCAAGATTTGGTTCTGAAGATGTGGGGGATATGTGAAAAATGTCTTCAGATTCTGAGTCTGACTCAGTCTCACTGGAAGTTTGATAAGAGGGAATGACACAAAGTGTTTGGTCAGATGGTTCTTCATTAGCAGAGAATAAAGATTCAATATCATCATTTTCAAGAGAAATATCTGTTTCATTCTCAATTTGATGAATTAGATGATTCTGACATTTTTTCGCTTGAGGACAATTTTTGGCAAAATGTCCTTTCTTGTTGCAAATGTAGCATCGATTTGATTTCTTATGGCATGTGCGATCCTTTCTTTTACGTAGGTATCGCCATTTCTTCTTTCTCCGGAAATGCTTGGAGCCATGTTTGGATTTCTTTATCGAATACTTCTTGTAGTGTTTTTTCTTCCGGGAATACTGGCCACAAGTACCATTACAGTCTTGCTTAGAGCATTTGATCTTTAGTTTCTGGCGAGAACAAGCTGATTCAAGGCACTTGTCATCTGTGATGTAGGTACAGACCATCTGGCGTTTAAACATAATTCTTCAAGGCACAGATGGATTTCTTGATGTATTTCTCCCAAGGGAATATCTTGTACTCTTCTTTGTTTTCCAAAGAAAGATCTTTCAACCATATGGGATAGCTCTTTAGGGATGGATGTGAGGAAGACATGCTTCAGATTTGGATCTGCGCCAATTTGGTAAAAGAGCTAAAGCATTATTCGATAATGCTTATCAAGATGCTTTTCTTGAAGAGAGCAGCATCTTCTTTCGAAAAATTATCTTCTTTTTATCTCTATGAGATCTCCGGATTTTCCCACAAAGACATGATATAAGAGAGTAATGGCATGGCTGAAATTTGGTGACATTAGAAACAAAATCTGATCTTGTTCTGAAATTGATTGCCACCAGAGTTTAAGGCTTCCTGTGAACCTTGTAACAAAGTTGTAAAGGACATCATTCATATCATGGTTGGTGATGGACTGTGTGTTCAACCAAGTATGAAATTCTTCAAGTCTTTCTGGCCATTTTGGATAGGGAATATCATCGATGGTGAATAATTTTTTTGATGCCATGGACACATGCCTAGTAGGATTGTTCCTAGTAGGGTTACTAGTCTGACCAATTTCTAGATCATAATAGTTTGATTCAATTTCATAATCTGGAGGGTCAGCCATGAATATTTCTGAAGTTACTGGCACAATGGGGAGGGAATCAACTGTAGGAATTGAGAAGGATGAAGACGAGGAAAGGGATACTGAATCTGATTCAGTATCAAGGGAAGTTTGTTCAGCGGGAAACAGAATCTGTTTTTCTGGAATAGTAGGATCAGGTTCAGGCTGTTGGATAACAGGATCAGGTGCCTAAGCACTCAAATCTTTTAGAAAAGATTCTAATGGATTCGATAACATCATTTGATCTAAACAATCAAGATATTCAATCAAATAAATGATTAAAATAATTAAAAAATAACATGTTGTCTCACAGTCAAATTAACGATTATCCTAACCCTAATTATCACGACAAGAAGATCAAAATAACTAAAAATCTTATTCGAATTCTTACGGATCAAATTAATAGTTATATTGATTCAACAATTAATATGCTATCGACAAAACCCCAAGAATTAATACAATTAAAAAAATGACCCAATATCTTACGAGTCAAATTAATAATTACAATAATCTTAGGGAACACCCCTATGGATAATGCTTGTAAGATATTTTGAAATAAGCATCGACATCCGATATTACAATGTAAATGAATTAAAGAAAGCTATCAAATAAAGCACAATAAATAAACGAGAATAATAATAATACTAATAATAATAAACTAATCTACCTAATTGGATTTCCCTTTTTCTTTTTGTTTTTTCTTTTCCTGCTTTCTTCCCCCACGGCCGAGCGGCTTCGGTGGATCATCGGGGGTTGGGTCACCGGCGTTCAGAGCTCCGGCGAAGACCAGCAACGGGCTAATCGGCTACGAGCGGTGGCGTCGCGAGGAGGAGCAGCAGCAGACAGCCTCTCTCGGGCTCGGGCTCGAGCAGAGAGCGGAGCAAGGCGGACAATTGGCGTCGGGCTATAACGGCGTCGTCGTTCGGGCAGAGCTGCAGGAGACGGTGGCTGGCGAGGACACGGGCGTCGGCGATAGGTGCGGTGAATAGGGGTGCTACAAGGTTGTCGGGTCGGAACGAGCAGCGGTCCGGCTCGGGTCCGGCTCTGGCAGCGACAGAGGCGCGGCTAGGGGCGCTGGCGCTCGGGTGTCTGGAGCTGGCGTGACAGCAGCGCTGGTGTGGCGGCGACGTGAGATCGGCGCGGCGATGGCGAACGAGAACAAGCGGAGCACAGCGGTGGACAAGTCTCGGCCTGTGGACAGCAGCTGCAGCACGAGCTTGCGGGCGATGGAGCGACGGTAGCAAGGCAGCAAGGGCGTTGTTGCTGCGGCAGCGGGCAATGGATGGCAGCCGCGGTGGGCTTCGGTTCCGGGCGGCATCGGTGTGGCGAGGCGACGGCGTCCGATGGGGCAGCGAGCGCGAGTAGACAGCAGTCGAGCCCACTGGGGAAGAAGAACAGTTCTTCGTCCCCTTTTTTATTTCTTTCTCTCTCCTCCTGTCTCCTCTCACGTCACTTTCTCTCTCTGTCTCCTCCTGTGCTCTGGTGCACTTTTCAGCAAAAGGAGAGCTTTTTCTTCTTCTTTTTTTTCAACCAAGAGAACCCTCGAAAAGCCCCTGTCCTCTCACCGTACACGATTGCTTTTATAGATAAAAATATATGATCTTCGTAGAATATTGTATCTCACTTTTTTCAATATACACGAAGATAATCTATAACCTCCCGATCACAAAAATCTTTTTATTCTCCTTATCTCGTAAATATTTTCTACTGATTTTTAAAGATAAGATCACAACCCGATTTTCTTAAATTCCAAAAATCATTATTTCAAATCTCAATTTCAGAAAATGGGCTTGGGCCAATTTGTACTCTTCATGGACTTAGTCCTACCTGTTAATTTAAAACTCAAAAACACCAATTCGACCCATCCGCCACGGGTCCAGTAAACAAATGTAAAAAATGCAAATTTAAAACAAATGCACCTAAATTTATATGCCATGCAATTAATATTTTTTTTTAGCGACAAAATTAACCCATAATTTTCTATGCAATAAATGACTAATCGGGTCGCCAAAATTTAGATGTCAACAGCACGTTTTAAATGTCATATCCCGAATCCCACAGGGATGGAGAGGACATGAACATCCTCTACCCAAAGGACGTAGCTTCAAACCATCAGAATCCAACTCTCAAAAACCCCCGTCGGCAGCACTCTCACTCTATTAACCGCTAACCCAAGAACTCGAGAAGGTTAGAAAAGAGAGGGCTAAGTAACCACAAGTTCAGTTGATAGTACATATCTTTTAAGCAGATCACACAATTAGGCATGTATACAAAATAATACCAGAAACTCATAATCTAAACATAAGGTATAAAATATATATCGAATCACATATGAGTTGTTTATTTCAATAAAACTTTGTACATTTTAGAAAATAATCATTTAATCATCATGAACATCAATGGTCATACCCATTGATCAATCTCAATAACTCATGTATCAATGGCCTATTCCATTAATTAATCTCATCAAATCGTATGCCAACGGTCCATTCCATTGATCACTCTATTACTCAATATCCAACCATAATCAAGACATAACGCTTGGTGAAAAGGCAACCAAGATTCCCCTATTGACAAGGTCTGCACCCACAAAACCGATGGCTCGTTTACTCAAAAAGACATCATACACGTGGTATGCATATGCCTTAACCCCTCACTGGGTTCACAGTCCTATTGAACATAAACAACTATCCTCCAATACCTAAAATCCAATTCAGAAATTAATCTCATAAAACCAAACCAGTAACTTGTCACCACAACATAACCATCAGCCATTTCTCAAATCATTCATAAACCTTTCCATAAACCAATTGCAAAGTAGTCATCTATTACTTTACAATACTTTGCAAACACACTTTCTAAACATTCACAAACAACCAAAAAGTAGTAAATGCTCAATCCGGCTTTTAAGCAATAAATATGTCAATTCATAATTTATGCTATATATAATCCATAGCACTTTCAGAATGTAAGTTTTACAAATTCAAAGAAAATATAGTACAACTCACCTCGTCGTTATGACCAAACAATAAACAATACTCGTATCGCCGAATCGCGGTCCTATCAAATAAGCGAGGAATAACATTAAAATCAAATAAAAATCTACCTCAACTTTGAAACTACTAAACTACATCTAAATGCTAATAAACGACTCATACATGCTAACAAACCGCTCACCCAAAGTGAAAATTCAAACCTAAACTCAACTCGAAACTCATGTGCAAAACCCTAAAATCTTGCTCCGACAAAATTGTTGTGGCAAAACAACTCTCGTTAGAACCCGCAGCTCTACCACACCATAAACCCTCGTTTCCAAGAAATCCCAAAACTCCACAGCTCAAAAATCACAAACACACTACTTTCATACGTATATTACAATGATACAATACATGCGTTGTCTTCGGCTACATTGCTTTCACATGATATCAAAAGGCTAGGGTATCCCTAGCTCTACTATGGGCGGTATCTTCCAAAATTGGGAACCCTCTACTATTAGCCAATATTATGATCTAGTTCTTTGGTCCCTCGGATGGCGCTCAATCGTTCAAGCTGGCTGGCTTGTTGAACCCACGTAGTGGGCCGACGAGGTCTCCGTTGAACTAGACATACCATGCTACATAACAATGATGGACTAAGTCATCCAACCCTTCATTGACCCATTCGGTGGTAGTGCATTGACGATATGTAGAAGTGGTCTCCTCCTCTAAGTCCACTATGTCTATGATCAACACTTCCATATTTACAGACAGACTCAAATGTTCAGGTGGTGGGTTAGCTATACTTACGGACCTGAAAAACATAAGGAGTGGATCTTAGTATTTGGGTGTTGAGGCTAACTATACAACCTAAAGGGGTGAATAGGTTGTTTTCAAATTTTGATGATCTTTTGCAGAAATTAGCTAATCACTAAGTAACGATCACCTTAACCTAATGTTTACATAAAAACTAACTAGCTGTATGCCAATGTATATAAAAAGATGGAAAACAGTGGGACTTATCGGCTTTATCCACAAGCCTACGTCCACTCTTCAAACTAATAGCCTCAGGACAGGCTAGATTCCACTAATAATTTGCTTAGAAAATTGCAAACGGCTAACACCGATTCTTTACATAATAGATCCCACTATTGTGACTCAATTACTGCTCTTACCCTTATATACTTAATCCTTAGCACAATTGCTAAGCAGCATTAGTATCAAAATAGTATGACAAAGAGCTTATAGCTAAGAATAACAGTACATAAGCTACTTAATCTTTTATGTGTCGCACTCTCTCTTAGTTCCCCATGATTTTCTCATTTATACCTTTCTCAATCTAACCGTTGAGGATGAATTAGAGAAGCAGATGACCGTTGAAGAATTTCCATCGAGCTACTGTCCAAGGAAGGTATTGCCCATACAGTTCTTTTTCTTGGATTTCTACAGACTAACTAAATATAACAACTGCTGTTGTCTTTTACTATAGTCTCTGACTAACCTGTCAAATAACTTAGCTACTCCGTTGCATGCTTTATCCTGATTTTGTTGTTATGTGAATCCAGATCTTTTATTGGCTACTTAGCCGACGCAACAAACATCATTCGATATACTTGGTTGTTACATCACCATCAACCTAATCTTTATAGCTTCAACATAAACATCATCATTAGCTGATTTTTAGGTTGACCGGTGTTGCTTGTCATAACAAGACTTTGCCAACTTCTTTCCAATGGACCACACTATGGATGTTGCATAGTCCTTCAATCCAAACATCTGCATACAATTTAGTAAATAATATAATAAGAATAGTTTGGGCATTATCAAAATCACTTAAAGATGCTTTCTCCAACAATAGGAAAAAATTGGATTAGTATTAAGCTTCAAATGGACGGCAAAGCAATAATTTAAAACAAAAATAAAAAGAGAAGGCAAATTGGTTTATCACCTTGATAGATGTAAAAAGAGAGGAGACACACAACAAAGAAGGCAACTTTGGAATATCAGTACTTTGCATGTTGGGGGGAGGAAATAGGTTCATTTTTTCCTTGGCTCATGAAGTGAAGAAAGGCTACAAGTGTCTAACCCCGATATTATTGGATTCTATTGATTAATAATTTTTAAAAATGATGAACCAACACATCACGAAAGAATTGGGACAATTATCCAAAAAGTCCTAAAACGATTATATGGTGACCAATTCAGTCATAAATTTTTTAATTGTACCAATTTAGTTATAAACATTTTAATAATTTGCCAATACAATCCCTCCCACCAAATTTTTTCTAGAAATCACTCACGTGGATGTCAATTGTCCTATGCAATATAAAACAATTTTTGCAACTTTTTCGAAATTATTTGGAATTTTTTTGTATTTTTTCTTTTCTTTTTTTCCTTATTTCCCTCTGCTAGTCGCTGGGTTTGGCAATGGCCAACAAAGGTTGAGGCACCGACCACAACGAAAAAAAATAAAAAAAATTTAACAAAATTTCGAAAATTGTCAATATCAGCGCCAATTGTGCCCCATAAAAAAGGTCAACAACCATGTCAACGATTTCGGCCAAAATTGGCCGAAAGAGCTACATTGACAAATTATTAAAAGGATTTAAACTAAATTAGCCAAATTAAAAGGCTTATAACTAAATAGGCATCCATACTATGAGTTTAAGATTTTTCTGGTAATTTTTCCTAAAAATGTTCAATCCATCATGGTCCGTACAAGGTCTTGTCCATATCACACTTTGTTCCAATTTGCTTTCTCTATACACTATCACTTTACGCTATCTTTTAATTCTTTGATTGGCAGGGAAGAAAAATGTTGTGTCTTGGAGTTCCCAATGGCTTGCTCTAAATTAACAAATAAAAAAACTGAGATGGCCTTTTGGTTCAAATGGGTAAGGTAGAATTAGAGTTTGATTCTGCTCGATTGTTCCATCTTTCTTTTATTGATTATTCAGATCCCAATTTCACATTGCTTTCAGTTTCATCACTAATTTTTTTTCATATCCTCCTTATTATTATGAATCATTCCTAAAATGAAATCAGAGATAACCTGTATAAAGTGGGTAGAAAATATTTATATATTAAGATTGCATTTGTACGATTTAGAATTATTTTCTAAATAAAAATATTCATTTATATCTCTTATAGAATTCAATTGACAAAATAGTATTTTCATTGTTAACGAAAATGCTCAAGTATGGTTTGTCGTTGTTTATGATAGTATTTTCTGTCAGATAACTATTTTCAATGACACAAACAATAATTCTTAGAAAAAAGTTTTTTTCCCAAAGATTCGCAAAATTTCATGCAGAAGTAAAGAATAGTCACCTCGAAAAGACCCTATTGGGTTTATGAAGTAATCTCGATTCTTTATTGTTATCAGGAAAGTAAGATAAAGAAAAAGGCAGAAAGCATATTTTTGTTTACTTGCAAGCCACTCGAAAGGAAAGAACCAAGCTTTCATCCAACTATAAGGAAGAACCAAGCATATTTTTGTTTACTTGCAAGCCACTCGAAAGGAAAGAACCAAGCTTTCATCCAACTATAAGGAAGAAGTCGTCATAGCAACTAACTCACGAAAGGAGGACATTGAGTGTACTTTTTCATCTCAAACCATACACCCTGAATCAATTTCCTCATCACTTAGCATGGCTGAATCACTCCTCTTCAGCATTGCACAGGGTGTACTAGGGAAGATAGCATCACCGGTGCTCCGAGAAGCCATCGAAATTTACAGCATTGAAGATCAGATACACGAGCTTAAAAAGACGTTGACTGCCATTACAGCCGTATTGTTAGATGCTGAGGGGCGACAGGCGAAGAGCCACAAGATGCAACTATGGCTAGGCTGGCTTCAAAAGGTGTTGTACGATGCGGAGGATTTACTCGATGAACTCGAATGCGAAAACTCACGGAAGAAGGTAATCAATAAGTACGGAGGCATCAAAGGGAAGGTACACCGCTTCTTTTCCTGTCTAATCCCATAATACTCCGTACAAAAGTTAGTCATAAGATCAAGGAGATTAAGGAGGAATTATCCAAAATTTTCGTGAAAAAGAATGAATTTGATCTCAGTGAGCGGAGTGCTGAGACTAGTGCTCCGACCATGGAATCATCAGAGTTAACTTTCTCATCCATATTGGACGTCGTCGGAAGAGATCTTGATAAACAAAAGATAATTGAGATATTGATGCGGTCAAATGAAAAACTATTGGTGATCCCCATTATTGGAATAGGAGGTTTGGGCAAGACGACCCTAGCTAAATTAGTTTACATCGATGAGATTGTGGAAAAGCAGTTTGAGTTGCGAGCATGGACGTGTGTACCCAGGGAATTCGATTTAAAGAAAATCATGGAAGGAATCATCAGAGGTGCAACTGGTCAAAACTTGGGTAACTTTGATATTGAACAGTTGTCTAACATTCTGCGAGACACCATCAAAGACAAGAAATGTCTTCTTGTTTTGGATGATGTGTGGAGCATAGACGACACTCGTTGGAATACATTGAGAGAGTTGCTAAGCGAGGGAGCCAGTGAAATCAAGATAATTGTAACAACGAGCATTCCAAAAGTCTCTTCAACCATGGGTACCATTCCATCGCATATACTAGACCGGATTTCTCATAAAGACTCTTTGACCTTGTTCAAAAAATGGGCATTCCACGAAAAGAAAAAGCAACCACATCCGGATCTTCTTGTAATTGGAGAAGACATTGTCAAAAAATTACGAGGAGTTCCTCTCCTGGTGAAAACTGTGGGGAGTCTACTTTCTACTGAGGACGATGTGCAGTATTGGACACGTATAAGAGATAGCGATATATGGCAATCGGCGGAAGTAGAAAAGGACATTATGCCTATTCTTAAGCTTAGCTACGATCTTTTACCGTCCCACTTGAAACGTTGTTTTGCCACATTTTCACTTTTTCCCAAAGGATATGTAATTGCTAGCGATAATTTAACTAGGCTATGGATGGCTTTAGGACTCATTAGTTCTCCAACAGATGAGCCAGCATTAGAAGACATTGGTCTTAAGTACATCCAAGAATTGTGGAAAAGATCTTTACTCCACTTAGTTGAGGAGTCCGAATTAAGGTCATTTTTTAAAGTGCACGATCTGGTCCATTCTCTTGCAATGAAAATGGCACAAAATGATTGCTCTATTGTTGACTTAGATACTGTAACTATTGAAGAAGGAGTTCGATTCGTTTCATTCTCTAGCACTTCATTAGAGAGGATCTCAAATTTCAATGGAGTCCCCCATTTTTGAGAAAGCCGACTTCAAAGAAGCTACGTGCAATTACATGCAGAAGATTTCAATCCGAAGTTGATGGAGTTATTACTAGAGAATTTATTAGAACATGCATCTCTAAGTGTAACCACTTAAGATATCTAGATTTGTCATGTGGTAGTTTTGAGGAGTTGCCAAGTTCCATATGCAACTTGAAGCAATTGAGATCATTACGTCTCCGTGAGAACAAGCGATTGAAGAAACTTCCAGATGCCATTTGCATGCTGCAGAATTTGCAACAATTATCTCTCCATGGTTGCTCAAAGCTAGATAAATTACCCAAATATATGAAAAGGCTCGAAAGTCTTAGGTTTCTAAGCGTAACAACAAAGCAAAAGAGTCTAAAAGAAAGTGGAATACAAGACTTGGAAAGCCTGCAGTTTTTGGGAATCTATATGTGTCCAAATCTCCAAGTTTTGTTTGAAGGCACTTGCCATCTAACTTGCCTTCGTGTGTTGGAAATTGGAAATTGTGGGAGGCCAATATCTTTGCCTTTTGGGGAATTAGTCAAACTAGAGTCCTTGGCAATTGATGATTGCAAGCTCACGTTGATCCAGGATAATAAGTCCAATTTTGTGTTGAATCTTCGTAAGCTGGTAATATCAAGGTTCCAACAAGTGATGGAGCTGCTCCAATGTCTCAATGTAGCTGCCACATCTTTGGAGTCCTTTTCCATCTATGAGTGCCCGAGCTTGATGATTGTTCCTGAATGGCTGTCCAATCATCAAAATCTAAAGTTAATTCGCTTGATCCGATGTCCCAACTTATGCTACATACCGTCAGAATCCAATCTCTCAAATTCCTCAAAGAATTACGCATCGAACATTGTGGTGAACTGAGCAAAAGATGTGAACGTGGGTGCGGCGAGGATTGGCACAAAATTGCTCACGTTCCTCGAATCCAAATTGATTTGAGAAATGTACAATGGACGGATGATTAGGTACGCAACAATCTGCCTCTCCATTTCTTCTTCGTTCTTAGATGATATATAGCCATGTATTGAGAATCCTTCTTATATTATTTTTCCTGACTTCCTCACTAGATGTAGATAAGACAATGCATAATGCAAATTCATAATTTGACGGCTTTAACTATACATTTTGGGAAATTTTGACATCCTAGTTTCTTGGTACCATCTGCCATATTGAAAGTAAATTTGATTCCATAACGATGGATTCTCGTCTTCTGCTTTTACTTGGAAATTCGAATCCAACTTAAACTTTGGAATGATTGAGTTTTTTTATTTGATGATTATTGTTGAAGAAGCAACGAATTAATTGGAAATTTTATTCCTCAACAAAAGAAGTTGAAGAACATTATACTCAACCTTGGTCACGTCGTCATTGGTCGTTATTTTCAAGAATAATCTCTATATTTAATAAAGTATACTCGAAAGAATTTAACCTCAGACTTTCTCCAAAACCCGACAAAATATCCATGCTTACTGAAAAATAAATAATGATTATGGTACCAAATGATTGACGAAAGATTAATTTAAAATTGGAACAACATCGTCATTTTATCCATTAAATCTTCTTGCATAAATTCTAAATTTAAATAATCTTCCATATCGGGTAATAGTTTGAATAGTTGGAAATTTATCGAAGCAAAAGCACTTAGTAGAAAGCCACCTGTGTAAGAAACTTTACGACTCCTTTGATTTCAGAAAACTTTTTTTGGTTTCCAATTTTTTTTACTTAAATAGAAAGCACATATAAGTCTAAAATTGGAAGCAAAAATAAAGGTTTCTTTCTGAGTGCAACGTGGACTAAATACTTATATTCGATCAAAATGGTAAAATAGGGGCTCTTCCAAAACTTTATCTTTCATTTGGAATGAAAACACCGAACGAAAACACAGACAATACTAAAATATTATTATTGAGTCCATGAGTTTAATTTGAGAACAGCTTCCCTCATTTTAATTTGACAATTGTCTTCCGAAAAATCAAATGCATTTCCAACAATTTTTCATTCTCTTAGAAAACTTTGAGGAACCAAATAAAGCTTCAAATTTTCAAAATGCGTTTAGGGAAGCTGTATGAGTACTTAGGGGCAATTTTCAATTTCTCCTTTTGATAAATAAACCGTGTCACATCGACCCAGTATCATTCGCATATAGTAAATTGAAAGCTTTGCAAGTTCTCATCCAAACTTGCCAAATAGAAAGATGTACAGGCAAGTAGCAACTTTTACCCAAATTGAAATTTTCCAAAATGCAACCGATGAGAGGTCATTGGTTTCAAAAGGAGTTCACTATTAAATAATTATTTTACTAAAAATAATTTATTCGAAATATTATATTACTTTGATATTTTTAGTCCCGAAGAATGTAATTCTTCAATTGAATTAAAATCTAATTAAGATGTTGCAATTAGAAAAGAAAAGAATGACATGAAAAAAAAATACTTATTAAGATACAATCAATAATTCGTCATTAAATTGCAAGAATTTAATATTAAATAATTCTTCTATAAAATTGATTCATCAAAATCAATTTTTTAATAATTTAAACTCAAAGAAAAATAGACGGTAATTCTCTAATTGAATTACTATTTGATGAACATATTAAAATGAAAAAAGAAACATTATCATAACAATCATTTAATTAAGGGAATAACCCAAGTTAAATTTGATTAGAAAATTCGAAGTTACATTTGCCATTGGAGCTACACAAAAAATAACACATTCAATTCATAATACCATCAAAAAAGCTAACTCATATAATACAATAAAAATAAGTCTTTTTATACCATAGATCCAGTTCCATGCATGGCAGTGGAATGATTACTAGTCCAAAATGCCCACGATCAACATTAATAAAGCCGAATCATCCAATAAAAAATCTTTCATTTTAACTTGACACGCAAGAAAAGCTAACGCAGAGAGAAATATATTCGCTTTAAATTAGGTTTCCAACTTGAGATTAAACAATCTTCTCAATCTGATTATAAAACCTTCACAAATGTCTTCAATTAATTTGTCAAATAAAATACTTGCACAAGTCTATGTTCGCAATTTTTTAAGTTGATGTGTGGTTCGAGTTATAACTATTTCTAATTTATGTTTTGTAATAGAATTGTTTTGGCACAAGGGATACATGTGAATGAACCCATAGCCACAAATTTCCTTTCCAAATTGCAAAGCACAATGCAATGCAATCTAAGAATAATAATTTTCGCATGAATTTTTCTTAAAGAAAGGGAGATTAAAATATGATATGTTATATGTAGGGGAGAGATGTCTAAGATCAAAGAGCAATTGAGAGTAACTGGACTGCTTTCATTTTTATCTTTGGTGGAAAAGTTTAAAGTTCAAATCCTTAATTGTGGGGTTATTTGGACAGTTTTTTGTGTATCAATATTTACCCCCCACATGTCATTAACTTATGATATAGCGCCTAATGGTAAAAGAGGAAATTTGAGTGATTATAATCTCTACAAAAATAGGATGGCATTTTCTCACTAGATTGATAATATCACTGTTCGGGAGACACATGGTCCAAGCCCGGCGAAGAAATGCAAATTTTAAAAATTAATTTGTCCTGCAAAATGGCCCGACCAGGGCACGTGGCTAGTGACTTTTTTTTTTTTGATCAAAGATAGACTTTGTATTATAATTTCGGTAACTTACATCCAGCCTCTAGGGCGTCAGCATATACAAGGTCTAGCAAAATAGCATGCGGGAAGATATTCCAATTCTGGGCCGAATTTGCAGATTGGTGGGCCTTAGCAGCCCAATAAGTCTTGGACGTGAAAGTTTCGGGCATGTTTATTTTGGATGAAGCAAAAAATAAAAAGTAAATTTTTGCTTTCTTACCAAAATTTAAAGTATTATTCGATTTCCAAAAAGTCATGAAAAAATCATACGTGAATTTACGTGTCAACTTTTACACGTCTAAGAAGTTACGAATGTTTTGCAATAGCGAAATGTCAAATTGCGTGCATCATAAGATTAGATTAGAGGCTATGGACTCTTACATTATGTTGTAACCTATCAATTATATATGAAGGTTCATTACTTGAGTACCATTAGCACACTGTTCGAAAATAATGTGAACCATCAAAGATGATCCAGGTGAACTCCTATGATGCTCTTAAGCTCATCTCCTGTTTTTTTTTTTTTTTTTTTCTGTTGAGCAGATGAACTCCTATGATCCAAGTGCCACTCCTTGTGGGGCTTTGCAAAGATGTGTTCGCGAACTCCGCACATCTCTTCGTTAATCTCTTTCATTTGCAAGTATGAAAACAATGGCCGTTGATGTTGTACCTTTCTCTTCATTTCCTTGAACAGAGTGTTGTTCTTTATTATTTGCTTGGGGTTTGTATTGCGAATTTCTCTACGGAGAAAAATGACTTATTCATATCATACGAGGCCAATTGAAACGCCATTTGAGTTCGAGATTTTTTAGAGCGATGGTCATCTTTCATTCACGAAGAGTGCATGAAATCACAGCGCACCATGAAATCTTATTTTTGGTAAAATAATGTCAGTCGCCTGATCTCTTCATAACATAATTTTGCATTATTACACTTTACAAGGATGAGTGTGAAATATGACTGTTCCAATATTCAGTTGCATTAGTTAGCAAACAACTTTATGGAATTCATTGCTTAAAATCCATATCGTATCAGGCAAATTTCACCAGAGGTTTTTCAGCGCTTATGTTTAATCAGTTTTTAAAATTCATTGCTTAATTTAAGCGTTTAATAGTTTAGTTTTACCAAACAGCCCCCTCAATGATGTAATTTTTTAGCACCACTATACGGTAACTGGTCTTGGTTTGACATTTTCCGTAAGATCTTAGATTGAAATGAACGAAACTAAATCTTTCTCGAAAAATGGTGGAGGGACTAGTTTTGTCGCCGAAGCAAAGTACACGGACCAAAATTGACAATTGCTAAAAGTGCGATTACAAGTACCGAAAGTGTAAGAATGAACTTTCTGTAGCCAACAAACGTACGGTTCTGTGGTTTCTTAGCTTTTTCTCTCTCTCTCGAAATGCAGAGAATATCCCTCTCGACATGTAGAGTTTTTGTCGCCCATGGCTACTTAAGTTTTTCAAACCCTAATCCCCAAATTTCTTTATCTTTTTCTCCGACACTTCCCATTTTCATCCCATCCACTCCCATGGCAGTCCTCCTCTGTTTTTCATCCGAAATGCTGGCTTCGTGATTGCTGCGACCCATTCCAGACTGGATGGTGGGTCGGAATTTGAAGAAGACGTTCTCCTTCGCCTCCCCAGCTTCATTCCCACTTGGTTCGCTTTACATCCTCCTCTGTTTTTCATCCGAATAGACGGCTTCGTGATTTCTGCGACTCCTTCCAGACTGGATGGTGGGTCGGAATTTGATGATGACGTTATCCTTCGCCTTACCAGCTTCATTCCCACTTGTTTCGCTTCACACTAAGATCATAATCCCCTGTTCTCTTACCAAATACTGAGTAGATTTCGGTAGCGTTTCTTTTTGCATGTGGGCCTTTCATATATCGGTGAATTTCGCAGATAGTATATCTTCAGCTTCGACCCACATTCCGCTTGTTCCTATTTCTCTTTATACACTCTCCTCACCGAGTAATGGACTCGCAGAACATAGCGATTCTGATCGCTTAGCTGCTCTCTGTTCAAGGCGGGTAGACTTACAACAGAGAGGGAAATAGATTGCTGGGATGAAGAACCCTCACCTGCAAAATTGGAGGAATGTGGCTTAATTTTGGTGTGCAGAATTCTATCAAATCCAACGGTAAATTTCTTGGCGTTCCAGAGTATAATGAAGAAAGCATGGAAGGCGAACGGGTTGACATTTCACAACGTGAAGATGGTTTTTATATAGCTAAATTTCATTCGATGCCGATAAACAACGTGTTCTTGCTAGAGGTCCCCGGCTCTTTTCAGTCATCTAGTACTAGTAAAGCCATGGCAGTCTATTACTCCTTTGCATTGTTATGATTTTTCCAGTTGTGCTTTATGGGTACAAATATTTGGTCTGCCTTTGGAATGGATAAGCGAAAGGATGATTATTAAGGCAGCGCAAGATATTGGTAGGGTACTAGAAGTGCGAGTTGATACTAAAGTGGACCGACTTCACGGACTGCTAGGGCGAGGGTTGAACTGAAACTACGGGAATCTTTAAAGAAGTAAGCTGATTCGAATAGAGGGGAAATTGTTCTGGATTGACTTTCGCTATGAGCGGCTTTCCCATTATTGTTACTCTTGCGGAAGGTTGGGCCATTATGCTTCGTATTGCAAAGAGATCCCCTATGATGAGTCCAAATTTGAAGAGACACTATGACTTATGGCCCATGGCTTAAAGCTGAAGTTAAAGCAACAAGTCCTTCGGCAAACATTCTATAACCCTCCAAAACACTCGGATCCCGTAAGAGAGTATACCTGAGACGCCCCCTTCCCAGCTTCGATTATCCCACTCTTGCCCCCTCCAATCGCTCCTGCTGTAGAACCAGAGCCCAGACCAACCTTTCTTTTGGATCATGGAGTTACAGCTTCTGTACATCAGGTAATTCAAGAGCCGATCATGGAAGGGCCTCATCTTCATACAGTGCTTATCCCCGCAATGATAAAATGAAGGGGATTCAATCATCCATTATGGATTTCAAACAATACAAGAAAACAAAGAGTTCTAGACAGCCACCAAAGGTGAGTGTGGCTAAAAAACAGAAACGATATTCGCCATATGACACAAATGGTGTAGTTCTTCGTGACCGGATGAAGGAAACTTTCTTGGATACTCCCGTGCGTGAAGCGGGGAAGGCGATACTTGGGCTATGGTGGCTGGCCCTCAACAGCCACCACCTCACAAATGAAGATAATCACTTGGAACTGTCGGGGCTTGGGCAATGCCTCGACGGCCAGCTTTAAAGGCCATAATGGCCTCAGAAAAGCCCGATATAGTCTTTTTAATGGAAACGAAAAACCCGGAAGTTAAGCTTCAACGAATTCAGACTACCCTACATCTTCAGCATTCATATTTTCTCAACCCAGCTGGTTTGGCCGGAGGATTATCAATGATGTGGAATGATCAGGTAACTATAGAAGTGGCTCGTTCTTCACAACATATGGTTGATATGACTTGCAGGATAGTCCAGGAAGACAGATCTTTTCGCCTAATATGTCTTCATGCTCCTTATAACTATCAACAAAGACATGTCTTTTGGGATGAACTTAGGATGCTTAGCTGTATGAATCATTTCCCTTTTCTTGTGTGCTGGAGATTTCAATGATTTTCTCTACCCTTGGGAGAAGTTTGGCAAACGACCTGCGGACTTATCTAGGATGCTATCTTTTCGCGCTGTCCTGAATGATTGTGAGCTTATGGAATTAGAGAGTAAAGGGTGTAAATTCACCTGGACAAATAATAGAGAGGGTGAAGAGCTTGTGAAGGAAAGACTGGATCGAGTTTTGTGTTCAATGGATTGGCGCCTTATGTTTCCGAGAAGCGAGAGGTTTTTGCGTTACTGGCTTGTAGGTTCAGATCATAGCCCTTTGATTATACAAACTTCAGCCACTTATAAAAGACACACTAAGCTTTTTCATTTCGAAGCCTATTGGAATGACGAAGCTGAATGTCGTGACATTATATCAAACGTATGGGGCTCACATTATGCAGCTCATCCAGTTTTCATTGCCAAGATACAGAAAGTCATCACCGCTCTATCTACGTGGAGTCGTAAGAAATTTTCCAATGGGCATGCCAGGGTGCTTGCTTTACAACAACAGCTACAAGACTTAACCAACCAATCCACTTTCTCTAATTATAGAGAGGAAGCATCAACTATCGAGAGGAAATTAAAAGACTTGGCAAATGGAAGAGCAATATTGGGCAATGAGATCAAGAATACAATGGTTGCAATGGGGGGATAGGAATACGCGGTTCTTTCATGCATCCACGATCCAGAGAAGAAATAGAAATCACATTACAATGTTGCAAGATGCAAATTAGAATTGGATTCGGGACCCTGACGTGCTACAAAGTATGACTACCTGTTTATTTTCTCGACTTATATACATCGGGAGAATCTAGGAATTATGGCCCTATCCTTGACCAATGTCAGCAACTCGTATCTTCTCAAATGAATGATCAGTTGATCGCTATGGCAACCATTGAGGAGGTAAAACAAGCAACTTTTCAGCTGGGGGCTACTAAGGCTCCTGGCCCGAATGGATTAATTGGATTTTTTTACCAAAAACACTGGGACATTATTAAGGATGATCTTCTGCTCCTAGTGCAGCATTTCTTTCTCTCATCTCGAGATGCCTTCCAAGCTCAATCAAACATTTATTGCCTTGATCCCTAAGACGCCTCATCCGAGCAACCGGAGCAATATCGCCCTAAAAGCCTCTCGCAATTTTTCTTACAAAGTTATCTCTAAGGTACTAGCCAACCGTCTTAAACTTTGTTTGAATTCTTTAATATCCAAGGAACAGTCAGCCTTTGTGAGTGGACGACAGATTCAAGACAATATCTTAATCGTTCAAGAGGTTCTTCACCAATTCAAGACCAGGCAGAGAACTAAGAAATTCAATGCAATCTTGAAGATTGACATGCAAAAGGCATATGACAGAGTTGAATGGGATTTCCTTCACGATTATCTTTTGAAATTGGGATTTCATACTATCTGGGTTCAATGGATTATGCAATGTGTGACGACAACAACTTTTAGTGTGAAATTCAATGGCGAACCCTTGCCTTACTTTACTCCTTCTCGCGGCCTCCGACAGGGAGATCCTTTATCTCCATATCTATTTATTTTGCTGGCCAATGTCCTTTCAACTTTAATCAATCAAGCAGTCAGTGTGGGACATCTTAAAGGCATCAAGTTTAATAGGTGGTGTCCCAATCTTTCCCATCTATTTTTTGCAGATGATGCAGTCTTTTTCCTTGACGGGACAATAATAGAATGCCAGAATCTTGCGACAATTATTACTCAATACTGTTTGGCCACTGGTCAAATAGTGAATCGAAATAAGTCCGGTATTATGTTTAGCAAATATTGTCCGTTTAGCTTACAAGAAAATATGTCAGGGGAACTTCGATTGCCTGTGTTGCAACGATATGGTAAGTATTTGGGAATACCTTCTGAATGGGGCCGTTCAAAGAGGGAGATGTTTTCTTGGCTACAGGCACGCGTCCATGCTAAGACGGAAGGATGGAAAAGTAAGCTGATATCCAAGGGTGGTAAGGAAGTTCTAATTAAATCTATTATACAAGCTTTGCCACACTATGTATGTCTATCTTTCAGATCCCTCTGTCAATTTGTAAATCAATAGAGAAAAGTATTGCAAGATTCTGGTGGAGAAATGATCAGAATAAGGCAGGCATTCATTGGCGTAATTGGAATGTATTGAAAGGAAATAAAGATAATGGCGGTTTGGGATTTCGTGACCTTACAACTTTTAACAAAGCTATGCTTGGAAAGCAGGCTTGGCGCTTATTGCAACAACCTAATGCTCTATGGAGTCAATTATTTAAAGGGTTGTATTTTCCTACAACGAGACTTCCTCTTGGCGACATCGGGTTCTCGTCCCTCCCGGGGATGGAAGAGCTTATTGACGGGTAGAGATGCTATCTCTCCCAATTGTGTTGGTCGGTTGGTAATGGTCAAAACATTCGCATAAAAGGTGATCGCGGCTACCGATGGGAATTCTCTATGGCCCCAAGACTCTTGAGGAACCACTGCTGGTGGCGGATCTTATTGACCCGATACACCATGATTGGAACCAGACTCTGCTCCTTAGACTATTCGGAGACGACATTACTGAACAAGCTCTACAAATTCCAATCAGCCCTCTGGTTTCCACAGATAAATTGATATGGACAGCTACAAAAGATGGAGTCTATACAGTAAAGAGCGGATACCACAACATTCTCAATGCAGCAGACCTCTCCATAGGTAACAGTACTTCTACATCCTATCAAACTCCTAAATCCCTATGGCAAAGAATATGGAAATTGAAAACAACACCAAAAGTCAGGATTTTTACCTGGGCGGTTTGTCATAATGCGATTGCTACTAGAGCCAATCTCTATCAAAGACACATCCTTGAGGACCCTTGCTGTCGACTCTGTCATATGCAAGCTCCTGAAACCATTGAACACCTTTTCCTCCACTGCTCATGGACTCGAGCTGTTTGGACAAACCCGGAGATTAATGTTTACTTTTCCCCTCAATCTGTCCATCGCATGGACCAATGGTTATCAGAAAGAACAACCACAGAAGGCACAGCCCAATCAACAACTACACCTGGCATTGAATTGATTGCCAACACTTTGTGGCAAATCTGGCGGATGCGCAACAATTTCGTCTTTCGTAATCAAGAACCAGACCCCAATCTTGTAGTGGAATTGGCGATTGCTCGGACAGTAGATTTCGACGTTCTGCGGTTACTCTTTCGCGCTCTCGCCGACAGATTTTCAACCCCGATCATCTATGGCGACCTCCCGATCCAGCAGCTTATTAAATGTAATATTAATGGGGCATATCATCCGGGAAGCACAAAGGGCTTAATGGCGTGTGTCTCGTAGAGATAGTCAAGGTAGAATCACCGATCCGTATTCAAACTCTTTTCGATCTCACTCGGCTCTAGAAACGGAGTTTAAAGCACTCACCTATACCCTTCATCACCTGCTGAGTCAGCATCTACAAGACTGCAAGCTCGAACTTCAAATGGACTGCCTTATTGTCATAGAATCTATGAGGAATGAAGGATCGACGCCATGGGAGCTTCGGTCGCTACAAGCAGAGGCTGTCTTTTTGCTTTTACGTTTTCCCAACCTATTGCTGAATCATTGTAGGCGAGAAGGGAATAGGGTTGCCGACCGGGCCGCGAAGGCCCACAGCAATGTTTTTCGGCCTAGCACTGGCTTTTTAACCCCCCTGCTGCTTTGCTTGATCTCTTGGTTGCGGATTCTGTAGCTTCAGGGTGTAATTTACCGGTTATATAAGTATGAAAGTTCTCTTTCGACCAAAAAAAAAAAAAAAGTACCGAAAGTGTAAATAATTTTGGAGGATTGTACATTCAAGCGCTTCAGGCCAAAGTCGAAGCTGACCCAATAGTTGGAGAATTTCAGGCAGAAATGTTATGGGAATGGTAAATCTGGTCGAGAATGGTAAAGCCACAAGGAATAGAATTTTGACAAATCTAATTATATAGGGACCGAAAGCGAACTTCTCAAAACATACGGAGCCCTGACCTGAAGTGTTATTTAACCCATTTATTTTTGCAATTTCACGTTTTTGGAGAATTGCCGCGCATAGTATTAGCATCCCAACGGTTGAAATACTGAAACTCCATACATAGTATTAGCATCATTGTGATATGCATCAACACAAGGTTCTACTTCGGCCTGTAGTACAGGTCCTGTATATGGCTCCGGCTAGAAGAAGCCTATATTTATTATTGCCGATCAGAGATCGACGGCGTCCCAACACAACTCGCATCCCTATTATTAGCTATAGCTAGGAGCAGGTCATCCGCTGCGCAGTTTCTTGCTGAGCAAGTATCTGAAGGGAGGGTGAGTATACCTCCCATTCAAAAACATGTCGGCGATCATCCAGCACGTGGCTTCCGTGAGATGGACTCCGTCCCTGTGACATCCTGATTTTCAGAATCTGATTTCAATAGGATACGTCGGGCCTTTCATCAACGTGACTATAGTGCTTTTTCTCTGAGATGGCCACTCAGGAGATAACCGGCCTATCTGGTGAAGTCATTCAGGGATTTTAAATGTAATAAACTTGAGAGTTCAACTAGAAATCGGTTTCTCGACCATGCTCATCTTTAGATATCATTACGGCACAGTTAAAAATCGAATTAAGATCAGAGATAGGTCGGTTCAACTGAGATGTGTGGTCAATCGTGGGTGACTCCACTAAATTGGAAAATTCTTGTCGATCGGCACTAGTTTGATTTTACTGTCGTTTTGGTACCTTGTGTCCGTATTTAAAACCTCGAGATTTTCACGACCACCGAGAGTCGCCAATGTATCGAATGGGTTCATTGTGATTCGAAAAAAATCGACCATGGGTCAATTGCACCAAAAATTCCTAAAAGCTACCCGGTAGGCAAAGTCACACTAAAAACACGTTTGATAGAAAATAGCCGTGAATTTGAATTCAAGTCTTGTCATGTCATGAGTCATTCTAAGAACGTCGACTCACATTTTGAGGAAATTTGGAGAATTTGGGATTTTTCGGAAATCGATATGGACGATTCGGAAAATACACGGAAATACGGATTGGCCAATTTGAAGAGACTTTTAAGATCGGTGTAAGTGAATCGATAAATGGAAGTTGTTTGGACTTTTTCTGCATTCGAATTAGAAGTCAACCGGATTTGTTTGTTCTAAAATCAAAAATGAGAAAAATAAAGTAGAATTCGGAATTGAGGGAAAATGGTAGTTTTTTTTGTTGTTAAAGACTTGTTATTTGAGAGAATTATGGTGCGAAAGCGAAGTAAGGATCACGTATTTCTTGGAGATTTTGGAGATCAAATTAGATTGAATGGAAGTCGCGGGACCAGGATTGGATTAATATTGAAATCCTGTTAATTTTTCCCCATTTCCTTCGGTCTTCTTCTCTCTCTCTCTCTCTCTCACTCTCCCTCGCGCGTGCTTTCCCTCACCCGACAACTCTCTGCTTGGTCTTCAATTTTCCTTTCTTCTTTGACCGGTCTCTTCTTATCCTCTTTCACGGGCTCTCTCTCTCTCAATCCATTTCGCACGTTTCCTCCTTGGCCTACCACCTGCCGACACTCCCTTCTTCCCTTATCCCTTCCCTCTTTTATTTGTTTCTTTTCTGCTTTTTGTTTTCTTCAGTTCGGTAAAAGGACCAGCGACCCACCGATCTCTCTCTCTCTCTTCACTACACCTTCACCCATGCGTGCTGCCCCCGCGTCTTCTGGTTTTGTTCCTTTCATTTGGAGTTCCCTCCGAAGCGCTGCCCCACGCCACATGGCCGCGCCTCCACTTCACTCGGTCAACACCCCACCGAAATCCCTCCCGGCTTTGGCTTCGTTGACCCGCGTCTCCACTCCACGCCTGCAAAACCCCATCGAAGCAGGATCCGTTTGAAGCAGCATTCGTCCGAAGCTGCTCCATCTTCGTTTTCTCCCCCCTGCCGTCTCACGCTGCAGCTGCCACCCGTCTCCACGTCTGGCCGTGTCTTGCTCACGAGGTTTGACTCCCCCAGCAGCGAGCGGTTCTCCTCTGCCACTGAAGCTGCCGTTCAGCGCTGCATCTTCATTCGGTCAACCTCTACACTGAATCTGCTGCTTCTTCAACCACTGCCGAATCAACGAGCGAAGCAGCCCACCTCGACGCCGTTCTCTTTTTCGCTGCCAGTTCCCTCGATTTCGCCCTGCAACAGCCCACGTAATCCACCGAAACAGCAGCTCATTTGGGCTTTCTTGTTCAGCCCGTGAGGTCCAGCGAAATTTCAAAGCCCAACAGCCCAGTTTTGAAGCCCACGTCAGCTTTGTCCATTTAAGTTGCAGCCCAAGAAGCCAGCCCATTAATTCAGCATTTCAGCCCATCTTGGGCCCGCAAAGCAAGCCCAACCCAGCTGCAACCCAAGCTCAAGATCAAGCCTAGCAATTTGCCATGGGCTTGTAAGGCCTTTTAGGCCTGGTATAAGCTCATGGTGTCGTCGTCGAGCCCAAGTTCGACCACCGGCGTCATGTCGCATCGCATTATCATGGTGTTCCGGTCTTCGCTTTACCCGACAAAGAGTTTACTCACTAATGCTTAGTTTGCTAATTATATTTAAGGGTTGATTAGATTTAATTAAGTGCAATTAGGTAGTTAGATTAGAGTAAATTAGTGATTATTAGATAATTGTGATGCATGTTAGGCAATTGAATTGTGCAATTAGCTAGTAGAGACGTACTATTATTTATTGAATGCATCCCGGGATTTTTCCCGACCCTTATCGGGCTTCAATCAGGTATTACGAGCCTAAATTGGATTTTTAATATTTATTTATTAATTTTTTAGATTAACTAATTAACTATTTATTTTCCGAAAATTAGCAGGAATAGCCGATGATCGGAATTTTATGCCGATTGTCGTGATGCGATGTCCGTTTATTTAATTTAGCTTTATTTTGTGCTAAATTGAATTATTTATGAAATTGAGAATTATCCTTTAATTGGATTAAAGTTTTGTTATTAATTGAAAAATAACCGGGAATTGATTGATAATGCCAAAAATATTTGAGTAGACTACAAAAAATGTGGGAGTTATAGAAAGGAAAAATTATATTTTGGTTAAGGCCAACCGTGTGCCCACGCACGATATTTTATGTTGTTACATCGCTTTGGCATATAGGATGCCTTAGAGAATGCATGTAAATTGTTGAGTATATATCATGCCTGTGTGGCGATAATTGATCATGCCTGTGTAGCAATAATTAGTCGTGCCTGTGTGGCGTAGAACATGCCTGTGTGGCGTAGATCGTGCCTGCGTGGCTGTATTTCTGTGTGTCGAGTATCGTGCCCGTGTGGCTGAAAGTAATTGGAATGCCTAAAAGCATGCACATAAAGTGTTTATTGTCCATCACGTTGGCAAAAACGACGCCCGAGAGCATTAATGTAGCTCTGTGACTAAGTATACTATTAGAGATTATATAGTGTGGAGTGAGATGACCTAAAAATGGTCCGACTGACATGTAATCGATTAAATCGATTGATCATTGCTTTGATTTGATATCGTAATTTGATTGATTGAATTGAAATGACCGGTAAATGATTCGATTGACATATAATCGACTAGGTCAATTGATCGAGATAACGATTTGTGATGTGATTGCTTGGGTGCCTATTGAATTGTGCTAATATACAGGTGGAATATGAAGCCAAGGTAAGTTCTCTAACCCGTGCGTGCATAAGCAGCCCAGATAGCATATTAGTTTACTAATCGGGTCTTAGGGGTAGAACTTGCTGAGACGTAATCTCATCCCGGTTGTGAGACAACATTTCAGGACCCTGATGAGGAGCTTGAGGAGAAAGAACTCGAAGAGGAGTACTTGAAGGAGAACCCAGATATGATCTCGAGTACGACCTGGATGAGGACTGAGATCCTATCCTCTTTTGTGAACCCCGGTTATAGGTGGTTGAGTGTTAGACCATACCTCTGTGAATAGTATTGTAGTATATACTATGAGATGCTTGTATAAAAGTTTGGTTGTAAATTTCAATGTGAAAAATATGACATTACTTTTCTATCACATTGTTTTATTATCTGGGGATTATAATTGCTTTCGCATGTGCATATTAAAATGAAAAGAATCGACGATACGTCATGGGATATCGTATTTAAATTCGACCAAGGTAAGATATGTGCGCGTGCCTGAGGATCGGGACATGACAATCCCAGTTGATGTACTCCGAGGGACGAGGGCACATGTCAGTGAACGCCGTGCCGCACGTCACGAACGGAGTGAAGTGATAGGGCTCCCCGGTACTGCAGCATGCCCTGAAGGGCTCCTTGAAGCCATGTTTGGCCGCGGACTTCATGACTGAGTGGTGTGCGTACCAGTAATCGGCATAGACGATCACCGCATCAGGGAACTGCTTCCTAAGGTTGGAAATCGTGGCCAGGAGAGCGGCATTATGCGCCCGGGTTTGGTCGTTCGCGCTCTTCACGCAGCCTATGTCGTCTTTCTCGCCCACGGGGTCCAAATACATGGCCAGCGGCAAGCAACCCGACAGCGGTAGGCCTTGGACCACCATGTAATTCTAAATCACAAAAAAAAAATTGAGTGTCGTAATAAACGCACTTTTATTTTCTATTTTGAGAACATAAATTTTGTGTAAATGTATTTGATAACCATTCGTTCTCGAGAATAATTTCTATTTAGAATTTTTTTTTTCTAATTTAGTTTTCTAAACAAGTTTTCGAATATTTGAAGATATTTGATAAACCGTACAAAATTTCTATTTTCAAGATGAAAAAGAACAAAAATGCATTTGATACAACTCTCAAATTTTTTTGTGACATAAATTTTATAATATTATTTAAATGATTTGATGAGATTTTTCTTTTTTTCCTTCTCTTCTTCTTCCTCCTTTAACTAATTGTCCGGCTTGACCTCAACAGTGGCCGCAAAAGGCCAGACAAGAGTCAATGAGGTCACCAACTATCGCTAAGCCTAATGATCGACTAGAGAAGGAGGAAGAAGAAAAGGAAAAAAAGAAAAGAAAAGAAAATGACTTGATTCTAGAATTTATTCGAAAGTAGAAAATTAATTGATATTATTAAATAAATTTTCGTTCTTTTTATGAATCTAATTAACTAGTCCATCGTAATAGTTTAGCTCAGGTGCGGAAGCACGGGAGCCGAGCCGAAGCCAGAGAGCTTTATCAATTCCGTCACGGGAGCTCTATCGCTGTGTGCTTTTATCATTTACTTCATGGGAAACCCGGTCACGTTCGTCCGTCGGTTTTCCAAAGTATCAACTTACTTCGAGAAAAGCGGTGACGGTGCCGATGGCGAGCTTCCGGATGGTATCGCCGTAGACGGTGATCCCGAGGGAGTAGGCGTAGTCGTTGACACCGATCTCGCCCACCCACACCAGTGCGTCCTGCAGCGCTCCCCGGCACGCCTTTCCCTTGCACCGCTCGTGGCTCTCCAGGTACTTGCTGAAGCAGAGGAGCTGCGTCAGGAGCGACTGCGGCGTCGCATCCAGGTTCAGGTTGTTCTTCACGAAGAACTCGTGGTCGATGGCCGTCGAGCCCGGGACTGCGAAGTTGACGCCGTGGGTGGCAGCGGTGGTGGCAGGGAGGAGGAGATGTTGCGGTGGGGGGGAAGGAAGGGGAGGGAGAGGGACCAAGCCACGAAGTCGATGACGAGGCGGCCGTCGGAGTAGCAGTTTGTAGGGCGGTGGAAGAAGGTGACGCCGTAGTTGGGGTCGGAGACGTGGCCGAAGCCAAAGAGCTCTTATTTTATTTTCTAATTTTTTTTTGGTAAAAAGGAGCTCTTATTTTGTGAATGGACAAGTAGCGCGACATCTCCTCACAGAGGAAACAATACAGCTGATGAATAAGAAGACATCATATCAAACCAAGCATACAGAAAATTATTTCTCGCATCTTTATGAAATCATAAGAGTAAGGACCTCTAAAGGTATTGACTAAGAAACCGTCAACCAACCTCACTTCTGTGAGAGTGTCATAGAAGCCGCCAAAAACAATGATTTTTGTGTTTATACAAAACCTGTAAAAAAGCAAGATGGATAGAAAAGCAGACGCGCATGAGTTAACAGGAGATAACTATACATGAAGGACAAAGACAGCTCTGAGGCCACTGACGAGATTACCATTCTATGACCTGAACGCGGGCCAGGACAACCTCTCAGATTAAGTTGTTCCCACTGATTTGTCTTGAGGTCCAACGTCCAAAAGTCCTAAAAGAAAGTTCGATCATAGATCAACATGACTCACAAAACTCCCTCGTGACATCTCAGTTGCAATACGCGGCAAATACTATGAAGGTTTTGGCATAAACAAAGCCGCGTGTGTTACCTTATAGTGGTGGAAGCGTTCTTGATTTGCGGATGTAAACTCACCACCTAACAACAAGTTGCCGAAGTTAATCGTGGGATGCAACGGATATTGCGCCAGCAAGTAAACACCGGTGGAGTAAGAGTAATAAACTCACCAAATATATACAGATAATTTTTCCAAGCAACTGCCTGACGAGCACTGCGAGGAGGTGGACGACTATTGGGACTGGAGATCAACTTCCACAACTGCTTCTCCACGTCATACCGGTAAAGATCACCGTACACAAAAGTCTGCGCCATTTTGAAACCAGGGTCGTGACCGAAAAAATGAGCCAAGCTCACAGCATAAACATAAGCACTCCATCGACTATTGTGGACGCCTCACCTTGGTGCCATTGTAAAACTCGCCGCCATAAAAAATCAGTTCCGTGTCTTTCAAAGGATTCAGCGTCATCTACAGGAGTTAACAGTACCATTACAAAAACTAATCAATCACGCAATTCAGGCAAGCCACCATAAGGTGAGTAAACAAAGTGGCGCGCAACGAGAGCCGATAAAGAGGGTCATTACCGTGCCATTAGATCGGGGAGAAGGCGCGGGTACATTTTCCTCAATGTGGACCTCCTTCTTCTTCGCTTCCTCTTTTTGTATACTTAGCTGGTCAGCGGGGGTGCAAACAAGTCAATTCCAACTCAAGGAAGCAGAGAGCAGCCATGACTAATCTCAAATCAAGAAGAGATGTGGGCAGAAATTCATTTGCAGTTTCAAAGATCAAATTATCGTCGTAATCTATCGGAAGCAATTGAATTTCTCAGTTTTTCACGTTTTTTTTCCTAGAAACTGAGGATAGACAGCACCGTCGGTTTTGCTCAAATCCTAAGTTTCAGAAAATAAAAAGAGGTTTTGCGATGGACTGCATCGTCCCGGCAGATGAACATCCGGCGAGACGGCAACGCTCGCAACTAGAAGAATGTCGACGGCGGGAGCAGACAGAGGAGGGGAGGCGAGGTTTTGCTGGCGCGGGACGACGCCGTCTCCGGTCTGCTTTTTGAGGGGCGTTCTTTCGAGGGAAATTTCACTTTGGTCCCTATAGTTTTGGGATCCTTCGCTTTTTGATCCGTGTACTCTATTTTCGTCGCGATTATAATCCTCGGGCTATTCTTCCACAATAATTTGATGGGATGAGACCTTTGGAAATCTTAAAATTTATTGTGAAAGTGCAATTAAGTCCTAAAAATTTCAAAAAGTGCAAAAATCAAGTCATAAACCTCATCACCAAAGTACAATCGAGTCCTAAAAATCTCTAAAGATGCATTCGACGGCATGACTTGATTGAACTAATTCGACAAGTTTAGGACTTGATTTGCACTTTTTGAAAATTTTAGGACTCGATTGCACTTTCGTGATAAATTTTAGGAATTAATTATAAATTTTGAAAATTTTAGAACTTATTTATATTTTTATGATAAGTTTTAAAATTTTCGACACACTTGTCGTAGTTTGAACTTGTCCGTCAAATTTCCAGGGATTTTCCCATTCTCTTCTGCTTTGTCCACCTAAAAAAGAAAAAGAAAAGCGTTCTCTTTTGCCGTCTCCTTTCTTCCTCTATATATTTTGTTGGTATTTTGTTTATAAAACAAATAAAGAGGTACATTGTCCCACATCAAAAAGATGTGAATGTGCATGTGGATGAGATTTGGCACTAACCGACAATCATTAATTTTATTTATTGAAAATTAGAATTTATTTTTATAAAAAAAATTAACTATAAAGTCTTGTTAAAACAGTGTGACTGTTCACGAAAAATTACGGTTATTTTTATTTATTATTTATTTAATTCCCAATTTTTATGTCTTTTCAACGTAATCTTTAAGACGTACTAATTCATTTTATAACATTTCCCGAAAGGTTGCCTTTGTTCTTTTTTGCAACCTTTTGAAGAGTTGTCTCTATTCGAAAGACAAAGATAAGTAACGTTGTTTTGAGATCAAACAATAAACTTCTTTCATTTTTTTCGTTTTCTTTCTAAAGAAACTACAGCCATTATTTCTAATTATTTCCCATGAGAGATCTTGGAAAAATACTAGAATTGCTATCTAATATTCTCATTTGAGACTTTGTTATATCTTGAAGGAAATTTGCCCGTGACCATTAGTAACTTTGTGGAACAAATAAATCGTTAAAAAAAGTGATATCACGCCTCAAAGTCCGATTTGATTACTCGATCCGACTTTATCGTTCTATCCAATTCAAAGACATACTTTCCCAACATATTTTAGTGGCCACGTTCGGTATTCGATACCATCCATGTCCTGACGTGCACGGCTTTCGCTTTTGTCTTCACCTCACTCGCAAGCAATGTACTTGCTTGCTGTGGCTTTATTCTGGTCAACCTCTCGAAGTAATCCCCTGGCTTGCCTAATGGTAGATGCACTCGGATCGCTTCCCATGTCACCAACTAATCTGAACTCGATAGGCCAAGTCGCATATTTAATATATTCTGGAGGTTGAGCTCGTGACTCTAGCTTCGGAGGATGCAGATGAGAAAATGCATGATGAAGCTCAGCAGATGCTGTTGTGCCTGTTTGACAAGATTCATTCAGACAACAGATGACACGAGGGATTCCAAGGCTTATCAGACGCTGGTACGCCTATTCGACGTAGACAACATGACCATCCTCAAGCATTTAATCTATGCCAAGAACGACATACAGCCGCTGGTGGACGGTACCACAAGATTGAGGGTTTGGTCCTTCTTCCTTTTACCTCTTCCCTCCCATTATTGTACTCAATTGGCCTCGACCTAGTCAATGTCTATCTACAGAAATATAACAGCAACGCTCTCTCACTTCACAACAACCAGGTCAGCCTCGAAGTGCTGAGAAAGAAAACAGTGTTGCTACTAATATCAGATCTTGACATCGCCATTGAAGACATAGAATTTCTCAATTACATCTACAGAGAGTATCATGCAAGGCCTGAGAACCAGTTTGAAATGGTGTGGCTTCCAATTGTGGATATCGATCCAAAATCAGCTGCTTGGGATATGACCCATCAGCAGAAATTCGAGGAGCTGCAGAGCAGCATGTCATGGTACACCGTCTACCACCCTTCGATCCTTGAACCGGCCGTGATCAAGTACATAAGAGAGGTGTGGTGTTTCTCAAAGAGTATCATCATAGTAGCTCTGGATCCACAAGGGATGTTGGCGAGCACCAATGCCCTCCACATGATCCGGATATGGGGAAATTTTGCTTTCCCTTTCACTAAGGAGCGAGATGAAGAGCTATGGAAGGTGAAGAGTTGGGGACTCGACCTGATCATTCTTCGCTTAGAAGATGGGACTATGCAGGAATGGGTAAAAACTTCATCCCTAACAATCCTTTGTTTCCCCCAGATTTATTCTTAGATATGCATCTGTTAGGGAAATTTGTTTGGTGAAGAAGATGGAGAAATAGTAGTAAATCCTTAATGCTTTAATGTGTGATGATAATCACTGCTCTTAAGGTATCATTTGCCCCTACTATTATTGCTGCTGGTTTTAGAACAAATATACCTCCAAGATATACATCAAAGCTACAAAGCTCTCTTGGAGAAATATGGTGTGTATGAAAAGAGAATAAGAGAGATTTCTGAATAAGAAATGCATTTCGAAACGGTTCTGGTTATTATAAATAACATGTGAATTGGTTTCTATTCCAAGAAAACCAATCAATATATACCTTGAAAATAAGCACCCTATCCCCAACCATCACCACTCTTCATGTCAATAATAACTTCTTCATAACTATTGATAACTTCCTTTTCAAACAAAGAGTAGCATCTTTTCATAACCAAGAATCACGTTTTCTTTGATCAAGAGTCATAAAAATAACATATTTTGTTAAACAAGAGACAAACTATTTATGATAACAAACTAATTCAACAATCCCCCACTTAGTTTGTTATCTATACTAATTTACATAAATTTATACATACAAGTACGTATCTATTGAGATTTGAACCTTCAATTAGTGTAAATAATTCAATTAACCAAATCAGTGGTAGATAAAACTTTGAACCATCTTTTGTTAATCAAATTATCACACATATGAATTTATACACTTTAGTTAGAAATTTGTTATGCCTAAGCACTTCTGTGGCCTTGTGCTCTTCCTGCATTCATGAACATTTACAAAAATTCATCCAACTTTTGTTAGAAGCAGCACCCCTTCTTATGTTTTTTTTTTGGTGAAGAAGCACCCCTTCTTATGTTTTTTTTTTGGTGAAGAAGCACCCCTTCTTATGTTCATATAAGTGAAGTTCCTAAAATTTGTTACTTTAGCATTGCCTTGCTAAAAGCTTGAACTTCATTATGAGTGTTTTCTTAAATTTATTCCCCTAAATTTTCACGAGTACTAACCGTGTGTCCCTGTACTCAATCACAGTTAAGTTATAATAGCTTGTTGTTACCCATTTAACTTTAATAATTTTGTTAGAAATTATGAAGTCAGGTTTCCACTGTGCTTGACTATTATCAATTGGCCTAAGGCCCATTCCCTTGGCAGTACTACTTATTAAACCTCTGGAGAGTCCCTTCATAAATGGATCAACCAAGTTGTCATTTGTCCAAACGTAAATTATTGAAATAACTCCATTAGTAATTAATTGTCAAACATACTTATGTCACAAATTAATATGTTTAGATTTTCCATTGTATATTTTATTATATGCTCTAGACATAATTGCATCACTATCACAATATAAAGATATGGCTGCCATTGGTTGTGGTCACAACTCTATACTCAATAGCAAATTCCCTGGCCATTCGGTCCCTTTACCAGCCGCCGATAGTGATATATTCAAATTTCATTGTTGAATGAGTTATACATGTTTACTTCTTTGATGCCCAAGAGTTGCACCATTGGCAATCTTTAAAAACCACATTCTTTGAATATCCTTCTAGTACTGTTGGTTGCCTTCCATAGAATAGACTATATTTATTCTTTAAGTAATCAAGAATTCTACTTATAGTCAATGCACAATACTAGGATCACCAATAAATTTGGACAATTTACACACAATAATTATTATATCTGGTCTAATGCAATGCATAACATACACCAAACTTCCAATTGCATTGGCATAACTATCGTGCTAAATATTGTCTAGTATTTTTCATCTTTGAATGATTTTTTCCACATAGTAACATTGACTTATAGCATAACCTTTGCTATGTTTGATCAATTTAATACTCAAATTGTATCCACTTCTCCCAAACCTTTCATTTTAAACTAAGAAGATTGATACATTTTAGTTTTATTTATGCTAAGCATATTTGTTGAGAGAATATCATCTACATAAAAGCATATTATAACTCCATACTCTTTAGTAAATTTTGAATAAATGCACTTATTGACATTATTATGCTTAAATCCAAATGATAATACCACCAAATCAAATTTTCTCATGTCATTGTTTCGATGCTTTCTTTGTCTCTACTCATGTTGCCATTCTCAATAAAAGGCCCCTTATTTACAAATTCTTTCACATAATTAGCCTCACGTTCCCAAAAACCTTCCTCGATTTGAATGTGTTTTATCACATTATCCACAATTAGGTTCTCGATTGTGTGAAGAAGTTTGTTTCAATAATCAATCCAAGTTGAAGGCAATTTTGAAATAATTGTAGCAACTCGAAGAGGTTCGGAAACTTCAATCATAAGATCTTTGAGTTTGGCAACATATTTTTATAGTTCCTCCACTTGCTTAGAGATAGAATTTTGATTAATCATGGTAAATTCAAAATATTTTAGAACAGTAAATCTATTGATACTTTGTTTGTCAGTATTGTATCAAGTCTCCAAGGCATTCCAATTGTCTCTGGGATTTGTGTAAAATCGGAAAGTTTCATACAAACGATCTACTAAAGCATTAAGAATTCATCCTCGGTACCTCCTTTCATCATCCTTGCGCATTTTCCTTGCAACTTTGATTTGATCAAAGTCATCATCCTTAAGATTTGGAATAGTGTGCAGGCAAGTTGGGATCCATGATATAGAATATACATAATTCATATAGAAGAAGAATCATATTGTCCTTCCAATGGATGAAATTAGTTCCATCATAAGGATCGATTAACAAATTGTGAGCACTTGATGCAGCCATTGTCTCCATCTCCATAACAATAATACCTTAAGATTGTTGGGAAAATTTGTTTGGTGAAGAAGATGAAGAAGAAATAGTAGTAAATCCTTGATACTTTGATGCGTGATGGCGATCACTGTTCTTAAGGCATTATTTGTTCAGACTATTGTTGTAGCCAAGTTTAGAATAAATACAGGTTAATACCCTAAAAAATCCTAAACTGATATATTTGTGACAAATTTACCCCAAACTATTTTTTTGACCATGAAAAACCCCAAACCGGTATAACTATGACAAATTTACCCCGACTGACCATAAAAAACTCTAAACTGGTACATTCATGACAAATTTACCATAAACTAATTTATTTGACCGTAAAAAACCCCAAATTGGTAAATTTGTGACAAATATACCCTCTACTAAATTGGATTAATACCACAAAAAAATCACAAAAATTATAAATTATGACAAACGGAGTGTAAAATCCCAAATTGGTATACTAATCAACTGTCACATGTCATTTAACTTAATAAGTTTACTATAAAATTTAATAAAAATTAACATAGGGTAAATTTGTTATAAATGTACCAGTTTTTGGTAACTTTGTCAAAGGTATACCAGTTTGGGGTTTTTGGTAGTCAAAAAAATAGTTTATGATAAATTTGTCACAGATGAACCAGTTTGGGATTTTTCGGGGTATTAACCCAATAAATATACCTCTAGGATATACATCAAAGCCATATAGAAATAAGTTTAGCAATTACTCGAATCTCTCTCGAAATTTCTCCTTGAATGTGTTGAGATTGCGTGTATGAAAGAGAAAAATAGAGAGTTCTGAAGAAGAAGTGCATTTCTGAAAATATGTGAATTGATGTCCATTCAAAGAAAACCAATCAACACATCTTTTGAAAATAAATATCTTATCTCTAACCATCACTACTCTTCATGTCAAGAATAACTTTTTCAGAACTTCCTTTTAGCATGAAAAGTCGCACTACTCTTCATGTCAAGAATAACTTTTTCATAACTTCCTTTTAGCATGAAAAGTCGCATATTTTCATAACCAAGAGTTGCGTCTTCTTTAATCAAGAGTCACGTCTTATATTAACCAAGAATCACATATTCTCTTAAACAAGAGACGCCTCTTTAATAATAACAAATTATTTCAACAGCATCTTCAAAAACACAATTAAAAGAGGCTTTGGCAAACAAACTTTGATTGTGTATACATATATATATTCCGAGATGAACCATGGACCAGGCTTTATTTGTCCCTGCAAAAAGTAAAGCAGAAGAGGAAGTAAAAGAGGAGTGAGACATTTGTTTTTGTAACATATAGCGACCAAGATCTGATTACATCGCTTAAAATTACCGCCAAATGGATTGAGCACTGCCAGGGACAACTTTTTCCATCGAGGAAAATGAATTTCCTTGTAAATATATGCTGGACCATGTCCTAATGCAGACAAGTATCGCATGTTAACACAATGTGGGCAGAGTATTCGCGTCGATAATCAATATTTCCTACTTCTGATCAGGTGACACAAGGATCATACATTTGTCTATTTGGAGGTGAGGACCTTGAATGGATCAGGAAGTTAACAGCCACAGCCAAAGAAGTCGCCAATATTGCTGGTATCATGTTGGGAATGGTATACGTGGGAAAGAGTAATTCCAAGGAAGGAGTGCAGAGAACAGCAGCGACGATCACCTCAGAGGAACTGAGTTACTGCTGGAATGACCCCATGTTGTTCTGGCTCTTTTGGGCTAGACTCGAGAGTATGTTCCACTCAGAGGTGCACCTAGGGAAGTCCATCGAAAACGACCCTTTACTGCACGTGATCCAGACGATACTCAACTTTGACAGGAGCAACGAAAGATGGGCTGTTTTCTGCCAGGGTGTGGGGCCAGTTATGGTGGCAGCCGAGGGCAACATTGTCCTGGAGAGCATAGAGGAGTTCGATAAGTGGAAGGACGATGCAAATCAGAATGGTTTCCTTAATGCACTGTTTGACCGTCTAATACGGAAGCATCTGATACGCCTGTTTGACGAGATTCATTTGGACAACTTGACCATCCTCAAGCATTTAATCTATGCCAAGGACGACATACAGCCGCTGGTGGACGGTACCACAAAATCGAGGGTTTGGTCCTACTTCCTTTTACTTCTTCCCTCCCATTATTCTACTCAATTGGCCTCGATCTAGTCAATGTCTATCTACAGAAATATAACATCAATTCTCTCTCACTTCACAACAAACAGGTCGGCCTTGAAGTGCTGAGAAAGAAAACAGTGTTGCTACTAATATCAGATCTCGACATTTCCTTTGAAGACATGGTACTTCTCGACCACATCTACAGAGAGTCTCGTGCAAGGCCTGAGAACCAGTTCGAAATAGTGTGGCTTCCAATTGTGGATATCGATCCAAAATCAGCTGCTTGGGATATGACCCATCAACAGATTTTCAAGACGGTGCAGAGCATCATGCCATGGTACACTGTCCACCACCCTTCGATCCTTGAACCGGCCGTGATCAAGTACATAAGAGAGGAGTGGCGTTTCTCAAAGAGTATCATCATAGTAGCTTTGGATCCACAGGGGAGGTTGGCGAGCCCCAATGCCCTCCACATGATCCGGATATGGGGAAATTTGGCCTTACCTTTTGCTAAGGAGCGAGAGGAAGCGCTATGGAGGGAGGAGCGTTGGACACTCAAGCTGATCATTGGTGGCTTAGACGATGGGACTATAAAGGAATGGGTAAAAACTTCATCCCTAACGATCCATTTTTCCCCCAGATTTATTCTTAGTTATGCATCTTCAAAAACGCACTTCAGAGAGGCTTTGGCGAACAAACTACGATTAAGAAAATATATTCCGAGATGAACTATGGACCAGGCTTTGTTTTTCCCCGCAACAAAGTAAAGCAGAAGTGGAAGTAAAAGAGGAGTGAGACATTTGTTTCTGTAACATATAGCAACGAACATCTGATCAGATCACCTAAATCTACCCCCAGAGGGACTTACCACCGTCAGGGACAACCTTTTCCATTGAGGAAAATGAATTTCTTTGTAGTAAGGTGCACGTAGCCTGAACTTTCGTAGTATAAAGTAGTCCCAAATGAATCCCGGAAAATATACAATGTACCATGTCCTAATGCAGACAGGTATCACATGTTAACACAATGTGCACAGAGTATTCGCGTCGGTAATAAATATTTCCTACTTCTGATCAGGTGAGACAAGGATCATACATTTGCCTATTTGGAGGCGAGGACCTTGAATGGATCAGGAAGTTAACAGCCACAACCAAAGAAGTCGCTAAGATTGCTGGTATCATGTTGGGAATGGTATACGTGGGAAAGAGTAATTCCAAGGAAGGAGTGCAGAGAACAGCAGCGATGATCATCTCAGAGGAACTGATTTACTGCTGGAAAGACCCCATATTCTTCTGGCTTTTTTGGGCTAGACTCGAGAGCATGTTCCACTCAAAGATGCACCTCAGGAAGTCCATCGAAAACGACCCTTTACTGCAAGGGATCCAGGAGATACTCAGCTATGACAGAAGTGACGAAGGATGGGCTATTTTCTGTCAAGGTGTGGGGCTGGATATGGTGGGAGCCAAGGGCAATAATGTCCTGGAGAGCATAGAGGAGTTCAACAAGTGGAAGGACGATGCAAATCAGAAGGGTTTCCTTAATGCGTTGCATGACCATCTAAGACAGAAGGAGATGGTACACCTGCTTGGCAAGATTCATTTGGACAAAACGACCATCGTCAAGCATATGATCGACGTCAAGGACGACATACAGCTGCTGGTGGACCATACCATAAAATCAAGGGTTTCTTCCTACTTTCTTTTACTTCTTCCTTCAATTTATTTGACTAATCTAGTCAATGTCTACCAACAGAAATATAACAGCAATTCTCTCTCATTTCCAAACAAACAGGTCAGCCTTGAAGAGTTGAGAAAGAAGACAGTGTTGCTACTAATATCGGATTTTGACATTGCCACTGAAGACATTGAACTTCTCAACCGCATGTACAGAGAGTCTTATGCAATGCCTGAGAACCAGTTCGAAATAGTATGGCTTCCAATTGTGGATATCGATCCAAAGTCAGCTGCTTGGGATGTGATCCATCAGCAGAAATTCGAGGAGCTGCAGAGCAGCATGTCATGGTACACTGTCCACCACCCTTTGATCCTTGAACCGGTCATGATCAAGTACATAAGAGAGGTCTGGCTTTTCTCAAAGAGTATCGTCATGGTAGCTCTGGATCCACAAGAGAAGTTGGCGAGCCCCAATGCCCTCCACATGATCCGGATATGGGGAACTTTGGCCTTCCCTTTCACTAAGGAGCGAGAGGAAGCGCTGTGGAGAGAGGAGAGTTGGACACTCAAGCTGATCATTGGTGGCTTAGACGACGGGACTATAAAGGAATGGGTAAAAACTTCATCCCTAACGATCCTTTTTTCCCCCAGATTTATTCTTAGTTATGCATCTTCAAAAACGCACTTGAAAGAGGCTTTGGCAAAAAACTGTGATGAAGAAAAAATATTCCTGAGATGAACCATGGACCAGGCTTTATTTTTCCTCGTAAAAAGTAAAGAAGAAGAGGAAGTAAAAGACGAGTGAGACATTTGGTTCTATAACATATAGCAACCGAGATTTGATTGCATCGCTTAAAACTACCGCCAGAAGAACAAAGCACGGCCAGGGACAACTTTTTCCATCGAGGAAAATGAATTTCCTTGTAGTAAAGTACACGTAGCCTGAACTTTCATAGTATAAACTAGTCCCAAAAAATTCCTGGTAGATACATGCTGGACCATGTCCTAATGCAGACAAGTATCGCATAACAACAAAATGTGTACAGAGTATTCGTGTCAGTAATCTCTATTTCCTACTTCTGATCAGGTGACACAAGGATCATCCATTTGCCTATTTGGAAGTGAGGACTTTGAATGGATCAGGAAGTTCACAGCCACAGCCAAACAAGCCGCTAAGATTGATGGTATCACGCTGGAAATGGTATATGTGGGAAAGAGCGATTCCAAGGAACGAGTGCAGAGTATAGCTGCAATGATCACCTCAGAGAAACTGAGTTATTGCTGGAACGATCCCACATTCTTCTGGTTATTTTGGGCTAGACTCGAGAGTATCCTCCACTCGAAGGCACATCACGGGATCACCAGAAACGACCTTGTAATTGATGAGATCAGGAAGATTCGCACTTATGACAGGACCGCCCAAGGATGGGCTATTTTGTGCCAAGGTGCGGGGATGGAGATGGACACAGCCAGGAGCGACATTGCCCTCCTGGACAGCATGGGGGTGTTCCATGCACCGATCTAAGAACATGATGAGTTTAAAGACTATAGAAGAGCGGAGTATCACTGGGAGGTGCACCCCAGCAACCGCGTGATCACGCCCGGGAGTGGTGTGAATTCCCCAGATAGAATCGTGTGTGCAGAGTGCGGCGAGGAGATGGGGACTATTTACCGCTGCTGCAACGAATAAGCAGAAGATAGAATTGATTACTTGAATGTGAAGGTCTGTTGTGATCTGCCATCTTGAGGCTATGAAAGATTTGGTTGTGGAAGAGAGTGATGCAGGTTGTAGTGTCGTGTCTGGTGTGCCGATCATTCAGAGCCTAGCTCTGGCTGTCATGCAATCTATCCGGTTTGTCGCCTTTTCGTTTTTCCCCCCTCCTTTTGGGGTTTCAAACGTGTTCTGTTTCCAAGGGTTTAGATGCCGTCTCGATGTATGGGATGACTCAACTTTTCTTGTCCTCTATGAAGATTTGTGCTTGTGATATTTAGGGTGTGTTTGTTTAAAAATGTTTATGTTTCCGGAATACAAATTTTTGTTCTTTTATTCCGGGAAACACCAAAAGAATATAAACGCATTTGTTTACACTTTTGTTCCCAAGAACAAAAAAATCTATCTTTTTGTTCTCGAGAACGGGGTTTGGAACAGAAATAAAAAATAGAAAAAACATGTTTCTCGTTCCGGGAACACTCGAGAAACATTTTTTTTCTCATTTTTCTTCTTCTTTTTTCTCTTTCTTTTCTTCTTCTTTTTCTTCCTTTTGCCAATCACCGGCCTTGGCCATTGCCGACGCCGGTGACCGACCAGACGAGGACCGACAACCTCGCTGGAGCGTTGCCAACCCCGGAGAGGCCGAGCCTCGTGTGGCCACGGCGAGACTCGGCCTCCCCGGCCCGCGCAGCCGACCTTGCGCCGCCTGGCCCCGACAAGGCTTGGCCTCACTAGATTTGGGCAAGGCAGGGTCTCACCGGGGCCAAGCTGGCCTCCAGCGAGCTCGCCAGATGTCGCCCGCCACGGCGAGTGGACGGCGACTAGCCAAAGAGAAAATGAAAAATGAAAAATGATATTAAAATATTAAAATAAACAAAAAAAAATTATACAAGTTTACTAAACGTGTTTTTATTCCATGAACATAAATTTTGTGCAGTTACCTAACGCGTTCTTTTGTTCAAAAAATTGTTTCTATGAACAGAAATAGTTTTTTACATTTCTGTTCCTATGAATAATTTTTTAACAGAAAAGTTATCAAACGTGCCCTTAATGTTTAACTTCGTCGATCTATTTTTGGGTTTGTTTCGCTTCGGGATAGGCTTCTTAGGATATGTTGGTAACATTTATGTTTCGTGGAGCAATTTCCTTTTAGAAATAATATTTTTCTATTTTTATTTCCCGAAACAATTTTTGAGTAAAAAGATGTATTTGCTAACTATACAAAATTTCTATTCTCGAACTAGACAAAGCACCGGAATTCATTTGATACGGTTCACAAATTTTTTTATCATATAGAATTTCTTTTAATTTTTAAAGATTTTTTTTTCTTTTATTTTTCTTTTCTTCTTCTTCCCAGCAGGTAGCGGCAACGAGAAGAAGAAGAAAAAAAAAAAAAAACAAAAAAATGATTTTTTTCTAAAAATTATTCCCATGAACAAGAAATTACTTTTTCAACTTCTTAATGGGGTCTTATTCAACATTTTGAAACAAGGGAAAACCAGGAAGCTCCTTTGCTGATTTTGGCCTGCCCATGCAAAGCAAAAGGGTGTTGAGCAAAGACTTTCTATCGCATGGGAACAAACAATCACACGAAAAGTTAAATATTTTTTTCAAATATTCTATGATATCCTTATTGATATTCTCTCGGAACTCGTTGATTATATTCCCTAAAAACACATCACACTTTTCAAGTATGAATAATCTCGCATTTTAGTCATTTTGTGCATGCTCGTACTCCGTGGAATTAAACATGTTCATGAGATTAGATCTTCTGTACCGATAATAATTTATAATTATTTGTTATTTGATTTTTTGTAATCCTAACATATTGTTATTCTCATATCGCCCAACCATTTCACTTTCATTTTCATAATTCCATTCACCACTCACCTACCAAACCTTCGGGTGTTCGACATTTCAGGAATGATTTTCTCAAAGGCCTTGTGCCATTCTTGAAGGGAATTAAAGTTGAGCTCTCGATTCTGGTATTTTTCCGACATCTTTCTTTTATTGATTTCTTCATATGCCAACTTGACTTTATCTTTCGGTTTAATCGGTAATTTTTTCATATCCTCCCTGATATTCTGGATCATCTCTTGAAAACCGAAATGCCTAGAGAACCATATAAAATGAGTAGAAAATATTTATTTATTAAGACCCCATGCGTTTCATAGAAAATATCACTTTTCTTGAACATGTTTTCCAAAAAAACCATTTTTCATGAAAAAAAAAATAGGTATTCAATTGAAATTTGAAAATAAACTAGAAAATTTTCTACTGTTCAATATTTGATTAGATTTTCTAGGAAAAATTATCCAAAAAATCAAAAAAATATTTAATTTTTTTTAAAAAATATTTTTTTAAATGATTTTTTGTTTTTTTCTTTCTTTTTCTTTCTCTTCCTCCTTCATCCACCAGCCACGTGCCCCTCAACAATGGCTGGCAGCCCAACGAACGGCCAAGACACGAGTCTACAAGCTCGAGGCTTAGCCAATCCAGGCAAGCCAAGGTTCCGTCTAGGTTCGGGCCTCGCTAGCCTCGGCAAGGCTTGACTGGCTTGAGTAAGAAGGAAAAAAAGGAAGAAAAACAAAAAAAAAAAATAGGAAATAGTTCACAACTTGATTTTTTTTCAAATAAAAAAATAAAAAAAAATAAAACATAAAAATAAAAGGAAAAGGAAAAAGGTTGATGAGGTGAAAGAAGATATGGAAAACATTGGCCTTACTTTTGAATATTCTATTAAAGGGAGGATGTTTTCCATGACTAATTTATTTTCCATGAAATAAACGACGAAAAATACAAAAAAATATTTTTCTTAAAGTTGTTTTCCACGAAACGAACATAACCTAAGGATCCATTTGTTTTGTAAAAAATCAACAATTTTATAGTATTTTTTTAGTTAAAATCGATTGTTTATGTCACTTGCAAAATTGAATTAACCAAAAAGTACTTTCTTTGTCGGCGAAAATGCTTAAACATGGATTATTGTTTATTATAAAGTTTGTCGAATAATTATTATAAGTGATACGAACAATCATCTTGAAGGAAGATGCTTTTTGTGAAAGATTCGAAAATTACATATAGAAGTAAAGAATACTGACACTTGGAAGAGTCTCCGTAGGATCTTTGAAGTAATCTCGATTCTTGGGAAAAATGCCAAAAAAGTCATAAATCTTTGTTTATGTGCCGATTTAGTCCTAAACTTTTTTTGGTGCCGATTTAGTCCTAAACATTTTTACGTTATGCCAATTTAGTCTTTTCCGGCCAATTTTGGCCAAATTTTGCTGATTAAATGCCGACCGACCGACGTGGCTTTGATCGCGCCGCGTGGATAACTTTTAATAATATTTTAAATTTTTTTTCTTTTTTTTTTTTTTTTTCTTCTCCTCTTCTTCCTCCAACTGGTCATCGGACCTCAACGATCGGCCAGAGGCGACGGCCACCTCGCTAGTAGCTGCGAGGGCAACCTTGCCCGCCTCGAGGCCTAGGCGGTGAGGCTCGCCCTCACCAGATCTGGCGACGAGTTGGGGTTTGAGTCGGACTCCGTCAATGGCTCACTCTTCACCTTCTGCGAGCTCATCTCCAAGGAGTCGTTCTTCTCTCCAAAGAAGGCGGGGTACCTCGCTGCGAGGTTGGAATCCGCGGCGAAAGCGAAGCTGCCCCCGCCGCTGCCGAGGCGAGCCTGAGGAGCGCTGTGAAGGAACTGGCGCTCTACGAGGGCGGAGCCATCTGGTGCCAGAGATCCTGGGGAAGCATCGACTCCAGCATGGCATTGGTGGATCTGATTGGGGTTAGAGCTATCGGCTCCATTGGGAATCGGCTTCGGGAGCTGATCGAATCGAGCTAGCCTCCTCACGCCGAGCTGGCGAGGCTCGCCCTCGTCGGCCATGGGCGAGGCTCGACCCTCGCTAGATCCGGCGAGGGCAAGCCTCGCTACCTCGCGCGAGGCCGCCCTCACGGCCACTGGTGAGGTGGTCGACGAGGTCGACCTTAACCTCGCTGACCGTCACCTCTAGCCGATAGCCAAGGTTCGGCGACCAGCTGGAGGAAGAAGAAGAGAAGAAAAAGAAAAGAGTAATTAATAATTAATTAATTAATTAAAAATTAAAATATTATTAAAAATTGTCCACGTTAGTGCCGATCAGGCCACGTCAGCCCCGGCCAGCATCTAGTCAACAAAATCCGGCCAAAATTGGCCGGAAAGAACTAAATTGACACAACGAAAAAAGATTTAGGATTTTTTGGCACTTTTCCCTCGATTCTTTGTTGTTCCTGGGAAAGTAAGATCAAAAGCAAAGGTACAAAGCATATTGCTGCTAACCTGCTGAACTGCTCGCAAGGAAAGAACCTTCCTTTCGTGAGGAAGTCATCATCATAGCAACTAACTACCATAAAAGGAAGACATTGGGGTTTCTTTTTTTGTCTCAAACCATATACCCCCGACCAATTTCCTCATCGCTTAGCATGGCCGAATCACTCCTTATCAGCATTGCTCAGGGCGTGCTAGGGAAGATAGCATCGCTGGTGCAATATACAATGTTGAAAACCAGATCCGCGAGCTTAAAGATAAGCTTCCCGCCATTACGGCCGTGTTGTCAGATGCTGAGGAGAAACGGGCGAAGAACCCCCGCCTGCGAGTGTGGCTTGGTCAGCTTCAAGACGTGTTGTACGATGCGGAGGATGTGCTCGATGAAATCGAGTGTGAAGCCTTACGAAAGCAGGTCATCAGTCAGTACGGGGGCGTCAAAGAGAAGGTGCACCATTTCTTTTCCCTCTCTAATCCCCTAATACTCCGTGTAAAAGTCAGTTAAAAAATCAAGGAGGTTAGGGAGACATTATCTAAAATTTCCGATGCAAAGAATGAATTCGGTCTTAATGAGCGGAGTGTTGACAGTGATGCGACGCATAAGCGATCACGAGAGATGACTTACTCGTTCATAAGTGAGTCAGCTATCGTCGGAAGAGATAATGACAAACAAAAGATAATCGAGATATTGATGCAGTCAGACCACGAAAACCCCTCAGTGATTCCTATTGTTGGAATAGGAGGTTTGGGCAAGACAACCCTTGCCAAGTTAGTTTACAACGATCACAGTGTGAAAGAGCATTTTGACTTGCGAGTATGGGTGTGCGTACCCGAAGACTTTGATTTAAAGAGAACTATTGAAGGAATTGTCAAAGAAGCAACTCATGAAAGCTTGAGTCACTTTGATATTCAGCAATTGCAAACATTTCTGCAAGACACCATCAAAGACAAGGAGTATCTACTTGTCTTGGATGACATATGGAGCAATAACCGCAATAGATGGAAAGATTTAAGAGATTTGCTAAGCGTAGGAGCCAACGAAAGTAAGATAATTGTGACAACCCGCGGTTCAGAAGTTGCCTCTATAGTGGGTACCCATCCATCGTATCGTTTAAAACATCTTTCTCGTGAAGATTCTATGGCCTTGTTTGAAAAATGGCGTTCAACAAAAAGGAAAAGCAAGCACGTCCTAATCTCCTTGAGATTGGAAATGAAATTGTCGAAAAATCACAAGGAGTTCCTCTCTTGGTGAAAACTGTAGGGAGTCTACTTTACAGAAAGGATGAAAAATGGTATTGGGCACATATAAGAGATAGCAAAACATGGAAGTTAATGGAAACAAACATTTTGCCAGTACTCACCATCGGCCGTTGCAGCGTGGATGGTAGAGTCTTTGTCCTTTATCCTTGAGGGACAAGGTTCGAAGCCTCTGTGAAGCAAGGAGGCTGAAGCGATGTATGGTGTCTTAAGTGGGACGCCGAGAGTGGTGGGTCATCCCGCTTACGTGTCCCTCCAGATTTGCTTGCCGGCTGCCGGCTGTCCGGGGTTCCTGAATCACCAAAAAAAAGAAAAAAAAAACATTTTGCCAGTACTTAAGCTAAGTTATGATCATTTACCATCCTACTTGAAACGTCGTTTTGCCATAATTTCACTTTTTCCCAAAGGATATGAAATTGTTAGCAATAATTTAATTAGGCTATGGATGGTGTTTACACCTAAAAATTTTTGTAGACATTTTAATTGTCCATTTTGCAAAAATATAAAAAGATAAAGAGCAAAAAGATTAAAAAAAATGATGATGAATGATATATATATAAAAAAAGAGAGAGAAAGAAGGAAAACGAAAAAAAGAAAAAAAGAAGAAGAAGAGAGAAATAAAGAAAAAGGAGAGAAAAGGAAAAAATAATAAAGAAAGAAAGGAGGGGGCCATTCGACGAGGGGGGGTTTCTCTCTCTGAAAATCGACTCTCTCTCTCTAGAACCGTTTTTTCCCGCTCTCTATCATACGCTCTGTCGGGGGATTCTCTCTCACGGGCTCTCTCTGAAAAAAAACGGAGGATCTCTCACGCAGGCTCTTGACTCTCGCTTTTCTTTTTCTCTCTGGATCTCTCTCCCGCGGTTCCGCGGTAACAACCTCCTCTCTCTCTATCTCTTCCCATCGCGGAGGCCGACGAAGAACCCTCCGGCGCCGGCCATGGCTCCGCTCCCTCCCTCGACGGTCGCCTCCAAGTCTCGCCGTGCTCCTTTTGAGAAGTAGAGCGCCGGATCCGGCATCCTCACAATCGGAGACTCTCTCTCTCTCCCGATCAACTCTAGAAGACGGAGCAACTATTGATCGAGGAACTCGTGGTGCGAGACTCGGAATCGCGCCGAGTTGTCGGAGATATCAGTTCGGTTCCGAGGGTAGAGATCCGAAGGCGGTGACATCGGCGGTCGGAGGTCAGCGCTTTCTCTTGGTTGGAGCTCGATCAGTTAGGGTTTTCCTCTATTGGCGCGATCGGAGGTGCGGAAGCCCGCTGGATCCGACTCTCTCTCGATCGCTCATTCTCCCTCTAGATCTGGGGTTCCGGCTCAGTTCCAAGGATTGAGCTCCGAGACCGATCGGCGACATAGGCGGTGACAGCAACAACGGTGGCGACAGGACGCTTAACTGGTTCTCTCTCGGCTCTGTCGCTCGCTCGACGGTGAGCTTTCTTTCTCTCTCTCGATCCGTTAAGTTTTTGGCGTCTGGTTTCTCTCTCCCGTTCGCTCCCTCTGACTCGAACATTTTCTCTCGACTCTGTCTTGCGCGCTGGATTTGACTTGCTGGAACGGCCGGTCGAGGAGCTTGGAGTTTAGGGTTCAGACAGCGTTGACGGTGGCAACCTTCACCGATTCATCCAAGGTTGGTACAACTTCTTCATCGGCAGTTGATCCCTTTGTCGACACTAGCAACAGTTGCTAAGAGAAATGGAATGTGGTTCCATATTGATGCTGCATATGCTGAAATTGCTTGTATTTGTCCTGAATATCCGCCATACATTGACAGCATTGAAGATGCTGTTTCATTTAAACTGAATGCATAGGCTACTGTGATTTGTCTGACTTAAAGGATACTTGCTTGCATTGTGATTTTTATAAATTCATACGAATTGAATCAGCCTTAGATGTCCTATGAAAGTGGCTGGAAATTGTATGATCTATGTTGTATAGAAATTTCATGTTGAATAAATCATAGGTCACGCTTCTATTAAACAGACATTAGATGCTCTGTTCTTGTGTAGATTGTTTTAGCCGATTGACATATCTCTGCTCTTGAATTTTTTAGGAAAAATATGCATGCTGAATCTGAGAATGTTGTCTTCTTAAAGCTGCTTGTGATATGCTGTTTTTTTCTGTGGCTAGCTGCTGTTAGTATTGAAATGAAATAGTCGATGTGTCGCAATTTCGTATCCCTGATGTCACTCTCTGTTTTGGCTGTAACGAGGTGCTAGATGAGGTTTGTTGATCTCGAGCCCTTCTAGACATAAAAAATACGCTTCTAGAGCTTCGATTTGATATGTCACACGCCCATAGTGAATGTTGTTTGGTCGCTGAAAAACACTTTTGAAATCTGTCAATTCTGCAGCAGTTTTAGATTGATTTGCTGTTCTGACTTACTGATGTTTGTTTTAGATGGATTGAGCGGGTAGATGATGTTATTAGGATTTAATGTCTTCTGGAGATTTGTAATAGACTTCTCAAGCTTTCCATAGACATATTATATGTGCGATTTAGCCACCATTTGCCATGCCTTCCCATTTTTTTAAAATCGAGCTTTGAAATCTAGAATTTGTCTTGAACTGCAGTGCTGTCTTGTCCCTATGAATCCGACTGTTTACCATTCTTGTGTGGTCTTATGCATGATGATTTTGAAGTTGAGTCCTCAATAAAATTTCGTCCACGTCATCCATGTGATCACAACTAGGTTTTGAGTTCTCAATGAGAAATGTTCTTCATCCTTTATTCTATATGACACATTTTTTGGTTAGATTTATGCCTATCTCTATGTGAGTGAAATCATGCATGCTCTCACCTCTTGTTACAAAATTGAAGCCTTGATATGTGCCCATCTTTTCATACTTGTTGGGTCTTTTAGAGGCCAAAATTCATGTTAATGCCTTCTCAACACTTGAACTACATATAGCAAGTTCATTGCGCATCTTGCTTGGGTTTTATGTGCAAGTACATAGTCACTATTAGCTTGCATAATCTTCATCTTGGCATGTGCTATTTGTTGAATTTGTACACCTGCTGCATTGTGAGCTCGCTGAATATGTCTACTCTTACCATACATGGCTCAAGTTTACTGGATTCATTGTTGTTCTTGCTGAACATGTTATATTTTTGGCTATGAATGTCCTGTATATTCATAACATACTGTCGCCAAGTTATAAGTGCTGTTTGTGAATTGAATTTGCTGGATTCATGTTCATGTCTGATGTCTATGTCCATTCGTTCTAATAATGATTTCTATGCGTTATCTTAGTCATATAAGATGAGACAAGGAATCCATGTTTCTTAGATTAGGGTTAGATTAGACCCTATAGATGGAGAGGGTGTAAAGATGGTGGAGGTCGATGTCCATTCCGGCTGTTGTCATGTACTATTGTTTTCCCGACATATGTCTCGGATTCCATGCCTTGTATAAAACCCGACGAGTTGCGGGTTTCCTTTCTTTCCCAATTTTTTTCTCTTTTATATTTTTAGAATTACATGATTAGGTTTAACTGCTTTTCTTGATTGTTTACTTCATGTCTTACAATTTCATTTTCATTATTTGTTTTCCTTTCATTTCTTAGGAATAGAATAGAATGAAAGTAATCCACCATGCATGATCATTTAGTATAGAATTGACGATCCTGAAAATATAAATAAAAATGCATTGACATGTTAGGAAAAACACAACATACTGTTTAGATACCGAAATTACGCTAATAGCAATATTAGCATAACATAAGTCCCCGAATCTAGATATCTGGTTACGTAGGAATCGAGGGAACACTCCCGACCCTCGATTGGGTTTCTAGCCGACCCCCAAAATAAGGCTAGTAGTGACTCTTGTCTATTTTCTAGATTGTTACAAACAACTAGACTACATAAATAAACCCACTATCATGCGGGATACGAGCTTGGGAGAGTTCGCGATCTCATGAAGGAACTCTCGTGATCAAGTATTTCTAAACCCGACCTTTCCCACCTTTAACATTCGAGGGCGGCGAGATCGGGTCACGACAAATGGCTTTAGGACTCATTAGTTCAACAAGAGAAAAACTGGCATTAGAAGACATTGGTGTTGAGTACGTCAAAGATTTGTGGAAGAGATCTTTACTTCACATGGTTGAGGAGTCTGAATCAAGGTCAATTTTTACAGTGCACAATCTGGTCCATTTTGTTGCAACAAATGTGGCACAAAGTGATTGTTCTATTGTTGGTTTAGATAATGCAAAGATTTCAGAAAGAGTGCGGTACGTTTCGTTTTCTAGTACTTTGGTAGAGGAAATCTCAAATTTCGATGAAGTCTCACCTTTTGTGAGAAAGCCAACGTCACAGAAGCTGTATGCAATTAGACGCGGTAGATTTCAATTCAGAGTTCATGAAGAAGTTATTACTAGAAAGCTTGTTAGAAAATGCATCTCCAATTGTAACTGCTTACGATATCTGGATTTGTCATGTGGTAGCTTTGAGTTACCACATTCCATATGCAACTTGAAGCAATTGAGATCATTACGTCTCCGTGAGAACAAGCAATTGAAGAAACTTCCAAATACCATTTGTGAGCTGCAGTGTTTGCTACAATTATCCCCTCATGGTTGCATAGAGCTAGTCCATTTACCAAGACATATGAAAAGGCTCGTCAGCCTTAGATTTCTAAGCATAACAACAAAGCAGAAGAATCTGCAAGAAAGTGGAATACAATTCATAAAAAATTTGTATTTTTTGGGAATTCATATGTGTGCAAATCTCCAAGTTTTGTTTGAAGGTGCTAACCAACTGACTTGCCTTCGAGAGTTAGAAATTGGAAATTGTGAGAGACCAATATATATACCTTTTGAGAATTTAATCGCCTTGGAGTCCTTGGTGATCGATCATTGTGAGCTCACGGTGACCCACGAGAATAAGCCGAACTTTCCGTTGAATCTTCGTAAGCTAGTAATATCGAGGTCTCACCAAGTGATGGAGCTGCTCCAATGTCTCAATGAATCTGCTTGTACTTTGGAGTGCTTTTAAGTCTATGATTGTGTGAGGTTGACGGCTATACCGGAATGGCTACACAATCATAAATACCTCAAATCAATTCGCTCGATCAAATGTTGCAACTTATCGTCCATGTTGCAAGAAATTAAATCCCTCACTGCCCTCAAAGATTTACACATCAAACTTTGTGGTGAACTGAACCAAAGATGTCGGCCTTTTGTTGGTGAGGAATGGCACAAAATCGCTCACGTTCCTCAAATCCAACTTAATTTGACACGTGTACAATGGACTGGTGATTAGGTACACATCTCTCTCTCTCCCTTCATTTCTTCTTCTTCTTCTTCTTTTCTTTTTTTTTGTAACCTGGAATCTCTGTACAGTCGGCAGTCGGCAGTCGGCGAGGTAAACCCGGGGTGACGCTAGCGGAGGACCCACCACCCTGATGTCACGCTTAAGATCCCGTGCGGCCAGCGGGATTCGAACTCATCTCCTCCTCGTAAAGGGTCATGGGAATCTTATCCAACTGGGCCACCGCAGGCGATGGTCCCTTCATTTCTTCTTTGTTCTTAGTGATAGATGCAAATTATGCAATTCCAAGATCTCCATAACTAGATCAAAAACATGTATAATTAAGTAGAAAGATTAACGCGCTTGTTTTGGGATCCATCGTACTTAAAGCGGAAGCAGAAAATGGATTACCCACTCATCAAGGGGATTATCCACACATCAAGTTATTCTTCTCTATTGCCCTACATATCACTAGCTCAATGAGGCGGCCCCCTCACCTTTAGCGTTAGGCTAACGCTCCTTATATGAGGATAAATATAAGAATTAGGGTTAGAGGAGAATCTTGAGCACTATTTATAGAGTTTCCAATCAGATCCTCTCATTACAGGTTAGGCTCAACTCGGCCCACACTAGCCAGTCACATATTAGACTAATTAAGAAACATTCTATCTCACCTTAAACCAACTTTGTTTTACAATAACAGTAAAATGGTAAATTACAATATTAATTAATATAATTTACATTAGGAAAACTCTTACATTCTCTCACTTGGACTATATTAATTGAAATTGTATTATATGTGCGCACCTTGGTCTAAAGATAATTCTTAATAGTTAATCACATCCCATAAATCTCAAACACTAAATCATGATAGTAATTGCATATATACATGTGGAGCCTTCCATGGTCACGAATGTTCTCAACTTTATTGATATTAATTCAATATGGTAGTGTGTCAAATAGATAACATCTTTCGTAGAAAGATCTCATTTGTCAGTCATCATTCTCTTATCTTAAGCGTCACAAAAAACTTATGCTACTAGAGAATGTTTTTATGGTTCCAATAAACCCATATATGCCTTATCTTTACGGTTAACATTTTTTTTATGTATAACAAGACATGCACAAGACAAATAACCGGATGCCCCTAGCCTTCACTCAAGGTTTATACAATACATAAAGATTTTATCGATATGCATTCAACATAATAATAACACATTCAAAAATATTTTATTGAATACAAAAGTTGATACATATCAAACCGTTACTAAATGTAACGAACACAGATGTGAATTTTATCAAAGTAAAGCCAAAATAACTCCCACTAAACAACAGTATCCCAAGATACTCCATACCCATGCTAATGACATGTCGCTTAAATACACACGGACATAAAGCTTTAATTAGTGTATCTGCAACCATATCATCTGTGGAAATTTGGTATATTACAATGTCACTTTTCTATACTGTTTCTTTATGATAAAAAAATATTTGATCACTATATATTTAGATCCCTTGAGATCTCTGTTGTTAATACTACAAATTTATTATCTCAATACAACTGTATGGGTCTATCCATAAAATTAAAAACGATCAACTCCTTTATGAGATTCGGAGCTTAATAGCCCAAGTAACAGCCTAAAAGAATGTTACTAACGCCACTTATATAGTAGAAGATGACGTAGAACTTTATTTACTGCAATTCCTGCTAACATAAATATATATTATATTATTGATCTCATGTCATCATAACAGCCGGCAAAGTTAACATCTAAATACTTTACTAACTACAAAAATTAAACATGTCTATAAATTAGCGTATAATCTCTTGTCCTCTTTAAGTACCTAAAAAAAAAAAACCTTCTTCGCAACAATCTAGTGACCACGTCTTGGATTTGATTGATATCTGCCTAGAAGTCCCATCACAAATACGATATTTAGTCTAGTACAAATTTGAGTATACATCATACTTTTAAGTGCACTGACATAATTTAATTAGATTTTCTCAATATATAAATAAGGATAATGTAATGGATTCGGTCGATCACCCTCAACGACAGAAGTAATTCCTGACTTGCAATGATGTATATTGAATATTTCCAAAATACAATCAGCAAATATGATCTGAGATAAATCTAATAAAATATAGTGAGAACAATCCTTACGGACCTCAGTGTAAAGGACAAAAGATGACATACCTCAAGATCACTACTAGTAAGCAAAATATTATGTACATAGAGTATGATAAAAATAAATTTTCTCCAACTGATCTTGCAGTATATTGAATTACTTTGTTCTCAATTGAACAAAATAACAACACTATGAAATTTTAATAATATTGTCTGGAATTTTACTTAAGACCATGAATAAGACTTTTCAATTTACACACAAATTTACTTGAAACATGTGCTACAAAATCTTCCGTTTGTACAATATATATTTTGTATCTATTTGGCATAAGTTTTTAACAAAAATAGACTACTAATGTCACGATCACTCTGAAAGAATCTTTAAAAGATATTAAAAAGAAATAATTATTTTTTCACTATAAACTATCCACCTATATTTCAAAGTGAAGACTTTATCATATTTTATGGCATCTAATCACATACTTAATTGAGAAAAAGAAACAACATTTATATATATATATATATATATATATATATATATATATATATATATATATGTCGCTAAATCAACCATGTAGTAGATGTTGTAATCATGCTCTCACAAATAGATTACGTAATCTGATGATATAATTGATCGTATTTCCCTAACAAATCCCCTAAGTAGAGTTACAACCACTTCATTCTGCACTTGAGAAATTTCATCATAACTATATCAAAAATAGTATCTTGAACCTCAACAAATTTAGTTTATGGTATAGGAGATTTCATAATTGTCTGTACCATAATTGTTTGTATAGGCAAAGACAAAAACACAGTGATCTTCCATCGTACTATTATCCTTAAATTCATGGTATCAGAGCCATGGTTTCATTTTTGATATTATCCATTCCATGTGCTTGATAGGTGAATCCAGTGCTGAAAAGATCTTTCCTCATCATGTCTACAGAACCAGAAATCCTCAAAGCACCAGTTTCTCTTGCACCCTCTTCTTCATCTTCAACCCCTCCAGAATTTTGCGTTTCCAATACTTCTAAGATAGATTATCTTTATGAAGTCTCTCTTAGTGATGAGACAAAGATTTCAGAAACCCAGCTTCCTCTTATAAACCCTTATTCTGCTTTTGCCAAACCCACCTCATCATTTTCACCTATCCGCTCTATTCGGCATCTTATTCACCAAACTCCAAAGCAAGTAAAGAAGTACGTTCAGTCTTCCAAGTTCGACCAACATCCTATTCCTGCTACTAAAAAGGAGTACTTTGTTACTCTCCACATTCCTCCTGAATTTCTCAGACAATGGGTTCAACAAGGATATTCTCATGTCCACTATGGAGCTGTTCGTCTTGCTCTCACCTTCCATGGTCGCAAAGGTTTGCCAGTTGTCGCAAGAATAGCGTTATTAGATACTAGATTTTTACAATACCAGCATGCTTGCATCGGTACTGTTCAAACTACTTTGAATGCCGGAACAGTCTTTGTGACTCTGTATCCAAACTTCAACATCCCCCTTTTAAACCCCCAACTACTCTCTTTTCTGAAAGTTCAAATCCAGCTCACTGGAGCCCCTCAAACTGCTGACTCTGTAGCTGCAACCCTACATTACCAGATGGTTTATCGAGTGCAAAACCATGCCCTCGACCTCAACTTCAACAATGGTAATGAAGATACTTTGTTCATCTCTATGCAAAATGACCAGGTGTCATGCATCCATGTTCCCAGACAGATCCCCAAGGATACGTTGGCCAAGCTCCTTCCAGAGACTTGGATCACCAACTATGAAAAGCTACACCAGCATAACAAGCATTTCCAGTCCACGGACTCAGAGTTTGTACGAAAAAAAGATGGAACTGTTTCCATCAAATTTGGCAAGGAAAATGAAGAAAGTCCCTCTATTTTTCAAACCCTCTTCATAATTGAACCATGTGTTCCTGAATCTATTTCCAAACCAAACCCAAAAAAGCATGTTCGACACTTCGATGGTGATGGACATCCCGTTCATTACTATAAAGACAATTATGGCCATTGTTTTTGGGATCATTTTTGCCAATGTTCCCACTGTACAAATTCTCTTGACGAGGTAGACCCTCTTGCAAGATCTCCACCTCGACGAAAAAAGTCAAAGCGTAAGGTGTACCAAAGGTACTTAGACGGAGATTCCTCCGTTGATACTCTCGGTGAATGTGACAAATACTAATTCATGGTTTCTTATGCACCTCCTCCACCACCAGAGTCTAGTACTACATCCCAAGCCTTACCAGATCCACCAAAATCACCTCCACCTTCTCCTCCTCAGAAACAGCAAGCTCTTTCTCCATTTTATAAGCCAATCCTCAAATGGGCTAAAAAACATTCTTACCCGCTTGAAATCCCAGCAGAAGTACCACCCACTTCTTCTATTGCCATGTTCCAAGATACTGACTTTCCTCCTCTTGTTAAGGAAAGTTCTAAACTCTCGTTTCCTGCTTCAGAAGAGTTTATTGATCCACATGGTAGATACTGCCATGTTCCCAAAATTTCTACCCCCACTGATGTGGATGAACATGGGAGACAAAAAAAAAACCCCTGCTGCTAAAGTCGTTCTAAACTGGCAATCAGAGACTCTGTTGGCACAAAACAATGCCTTCAAAGCAATTGATTCCAAAATCGGAAATGTGCAACAAGATCTCTGAAGGTATGATGAAAGTACCAAGAAGATACTTTCTGAGTTCCAGAAAAGGCTTCACGCCTTGGAATCAGAACAACATCTTGGGTATCACTATCTTGAAAGCCCAAAGCCAGAAATAGAAAAGCTCAAGAAGCAAATCCAACTTCTTGAAGAAGGAAAATTCAGGCCATTTGACCCATTAGCACCTCCTGTTAGAACTGGGTATTTACCCCCACATCCACAGACGTCTATTTTTGCCACCATCCTAGAAGATCCCTACAGAAGGGAACCAGACATGGCAGAAATACGAAATCGCCTCAAAGCCCTACAGAAGGAAAAAGGGAAGGAAAAAACACCACCTTCAAATTCAATTGTCGTAAGAGAAAAGCCAGATCGGATGATGTTATCGAATCCATTAGAATCTTTTCTAAAGGATTTGGGCACTCGGGAACTTGATCCGTAATCCAACAAACTGAGTCGGCCCGCCATTCCCAGAAAAACAAATTCTATTTCCAGCTTAACACATTTCTCCTGATACTGAATCGGATTCAGCATCTCTTTCTTCCTCCTCATCCTTCTCGGTGCCTACAGTTGATTCCCCCCCATTGCGCCAGTAACTTCTCAAATATTCATGGCTGATCCTCGGGATTATGAAATGGAATCAAATTATTCTAATCTAGATATTGGTCAGACAAGCAATCCTACTCCTACTAGGCATGTATCCATGGCATCAAAACAATTCTTCACCATTGATGATATTCCTTATCCAAAATGGCCAGAAAGACTTGAAGAATTTCATACTTGGTTGAATACACAGTCCATCACCAACCATGATATGAATGATGTCCTTTACAACTTTGTTACAAGGTTTACAAGAAGCCTTAAACTCTAGTGGCAATCAATTTCAAAACAAGACCAGATTTTGTTTCCGATGTCACCCAATTTCAACCATGCCATTATTTACCTATATCATGTTTTTGTGGGAAAACCCGGAGATCTCATAAAGATAAAAAGAATAGAATTTTTCCAAAGAAGATGCTACTCCCTTTAGGAAAAGCACCTTGATAAGTATTATCGACTAATGCTTCAACTCTTCTACCAAATTGGTGCATATCCAAATCTGAAGCATGTCTTCCTTACATCCATCCCAAAAGAACTATCCCAAATGGTTGAAAGATCTTTATTTGGAAAACAAAGGAGAGTACAAGATATTCCCTTGGGAGAAATCCAATAAGAAATCCATCTATGCTTTGAAGAGTTATGCTTAAAGCGCCAGATGGTCCGTACCTACATCATAGATGACAAGCGCCTTGAATCGGCTTGTTCTCGCCAGAAGTTAAAGATCAAATGCTCTAAGCAAGACTGTGATGGTACTTGTGGCCAATATTCCCGGAAGAAAAAACACTACAAGAAGTATTCGGTAAAGAGATCCAAACATGGCTCCAAGCATTTCCGGAGAAAGAAGAAATGGCGATACCTACAAAAAAAGGAAGGATCGCACAGGCCATAAGAAATCAAATCGTTGCTACATTTGCAACAAGAAAGGACATTTTGCCAAAAAATTTCCTCAGGCGAAGAAAGGTCAGAATCATCTAATAGAGAATGAAACAGGTATTTCTCTTGAAAATGATGATATTGAATCCTTATTCTCTGCTGATGAAGAACCATCTGACCAAACACTTTGTGTCATCCCCTCTTACCAAACTTCTAGTGAGACTGAGTCAGAATCAGAATCTGAAGACATTTTTCACATACCCCCCACATCTTCAGAACCAAATCTTGACATATTCTCAAGTCAAACTCACTGTCCCCATTTCCCTGTAAAAATTCTCACATCGAAGTTTGCCAAACCTATCAATGTCATTGCTCTCATTGATACCGGAGCAAGTTGCTCCATTTTAGATACTAAAATTCTGCCTGAAGAATACTGAACTCCTCATACCCGATATTTCAACTCGCCTCTGGAGATACTTTCTCCACAAATGTCAGGACCACTCCTGTAACTGTCCAATTCTTTCCCCGGTGCTCCATAAATGCAAAAATCTTTGGATCAAACCTTCCCAATAAAGACCTGATAATTTGGTGGGACATCATTACCCAAATCTCTCTACTTCGCATCATTCCTGAAAAAGGTCTTAGATATAAAGATCAGTTCTCCGAATTCGTCAATATTCAGAGACTCTTTTCCATTCAGATGAGTCTATTAGATCCAATCATGCAAAAGTTGCTAGAATCTTGTGCGGAATCCCATTCAGAATTCGCTCAAAAATGTTCTCATCCTTTATGGAAAAATCCAGAATTCTTTGTTCGCCTCCTTTTCAAAAAGAATGAAGATATCAACCCAACAAAGGCGAATCATATGGGAATGAAGCCAGAACACTTGGCTTTAACTCAAAGGGAATGCTCAGAATTATTGCAAGAATGCCTTATTGAAATTTCCGATTCTCAATGGGCCTGCGAAGCCTTTTATGTCAATAAGCGCGCTGAGCAGAACAGAGGAAAAATGAGATTAGTGATCAACTATCAACCTCTCAATCTTTTTCTCCAAGATGATAAGTTCCCTTTACCATCCAGAGATTCTCTTTTTATTGGTCTAACCAAGGCCCATATCTATTCCAAATTCGACTTCAAAGCCGGATTTTGGCGGTTGGGAATCCATCGTGAAGACAAATCCAAAACAGGATTTTGTATCCCAAACCAGCACTTTCAGTGGAAAGTCCTTCCTTTCGGCCTAAAGGTAGCACGATCCTTTTTTCAAAAGGCCATGTGTCGTATTTTCCAACCAATCCTGTCTACTGCAGCCGTATACATCGACGATATTCTGCTCTACAGTCCTGACGAGCAGTCACATTGTCAACTCCTTGAACAATTTGCAGAAATCGTGAAAAAGCATGGTATTATGCTTTCCCAAAGGAAAATAAATATTGCCCAGACAGAAATTGAATTTATTGGTATGCACCTCAACAAATGTACATATTATCCAGGGCCACATATCGCTCAAGAATTATTGAAGTTCCCTGTAGAAAACTTCACAACAAAACAAGTTCAGCAATTTTTCAGGATAATCAATTATCTCAGGGGTTTTGTCCCACACATTGCAAAGCTGCTGATTCCTTTGCAATCTATGCTGAAAAAGAATTCCCCACCATAGGGAAAAACCCAGACTAAAGCAGTCGCTGAACTCAAGGAGATTATGCAGAATCTCCCACCATTACAAATACCATCAACAGGAAAAAGAATTCTCCAGACCGACGCCAGCGATGAATACTGGGCAGCCATCCTGTTCGAAGAAATTGATGGTAAGAGACACATTTGTGCTCACAAAAGTGGAAATTTTTCTCAAGCAGAAATACATTACCATTCCACTTTCAAGGAAATCCTAGCAGTAAAAAATGGAATCAAAAAATTTGAGTTTCATCTCATCGGCCATCACTTTTTGGTAGAATTAGACATGGCATCTTTCCCTCAGATGACCAAGTTTAAACAGAAACAGATTCCAAACTCTCAACTACTTCGATGAGCTGAATGGTTTTCAAAATACTCTTTTGAAACCAAACATATTCCTGGAAAAAAGAATGTGCTTGCTGACTTTTTGTCAAGACCTAAAGCACCAGCTGAAATCAACATGTACATCAAGAGACCTGCTTTCCATATGCTCAATCATGGCGTGAAATACAAGATTGAGAAGATCAAAGATATGCCAAGTTGGAAATATCCCGGGAAATTATTCAGCAAATCCAGAACGACAATCTTACTGAGAACCTGGAGAACCTCATGTGGCAATGCCACACAAACCTTTTCAGATTCAATGGAGGTTCGATTCTTTATCCTTTTGGGTTAAATTTGAATTATCCTTTCATTCACCCTCTTATCTGGAAGGAAGACGATTTCCCTGACCAGCTCAAGACGCTGTTATGGTACTTAACTAATAAGTACTTAATAGCTACTGAAATTCCCACCAGAAGATTCATTGCTAATCTCACCAGAATATTCTTGCTCGGGAGAAACATCGAAAAAGAATGTGATAGAAATCTTTTAGATTTTCTAAATTGGTTCTATCATCCTACATATTGGAAACAAGACTTGGAAAAGGAACTGAGAACCATGACACCGAATCCTGAAGTCCATACCATCATGTTTTTCCGACGTCCATGGAATTTTTGCAAAAACAATGGTAGTATTCTCAATGCACCACTCGAAATAGGAACCACATCCTATAAGCCTCACTTAAACAGTCGCGAAGCCCGGATTCACAAATCTTACGCAAGATCTGTTAGATTTTGTGAAAACGAGTACCGAGAACTTCAAAGAATCCTATGCCATGAAAACAAAACAATTCCTGAAGATGTCTGGAATAATGCACCCACTACGTGAATCATTATGACCTAGCACCAGAAGCTAAGGAAGCACTCAGGCAATACAGACAAGCCGCATCGTCCCAAGAGCATGAAATGACAAGCGAAGATGACATTGTCCAGCCTACTCAAGACCCCTACGCACGCTTTGGAGGTCCTCTGTCCTAGAATCCCTATGAACAAGGACCTTCATCCTCATTCCAAGACATGGACACATCCTTTTATGCACAGCCATCCAATTGGCCTCAGCCAAGCATTTCTGCCAACACTGCTAGTGAAAATACAAACTGGGCAGAAGAATAAGCATCCCATTGGGCTCATGAAGCATCCTCATCTCGAAGGCTGAACCAAATCCTCTCACCTCAAGACCTTGAAGCCCTCCAGCAGAAATATGAGGCACATCTCCTAGAAGACAGTTCAGATGATGACTCAGTGTGTAGCTACAATACTCGTGACGGACGAGACCGTTGAGTCCGTACAATTTCACTGTAGCAAAATCACTGTTCACTTTTACTGTAGCACTAGGCTATGGAAAGTACTGTTCACAATATAGTTACTGTTCATAGTGTGCTAATAATTCCCTCCCGAAAGTTTCCGGTGCCTTTGTTTGTATCTGAACCCGTGAGTTGGTCCCTGTGTGTGTCCTTATAACTTTCATTGCCTATATAGGGCAATGTGTGTGTAGTGTTTTGGGCAAAGTCCCCTGAAGTAAAGTGAGTGTTTATGAGAAACCTCTCTTGGCTTTCTAAATTTCTCTTCTTCTCTAGCTTGGTAGAATCCTTCGAGAAATGCAACTTTGGTAGGTTAGAAACGTTTCCATTCTGAAATTTTTGGGTGTCTCTAGGCTCTGAACTAAAGGGCTGAGTTGGTTTTCTGCTTAAAAACTGTCTCTTAAGGGCTTGAACAGGAGTTGTTCGCCCATTGTGGGATGCATACCTGCAGGAAATCTACTCACATTCCCTGGTTCTAAGTCTAGGTCCATTCATGGTATTTTATTGTATGTGATTCAATAATTCTTGTATCTTGTTTAGGGTCATAAAATCAATACCCATTTGAACAATCTTTGTAAGATATAAAATAATTTTAAGTGAATCTAAATTCTAATGCACTTAATATTGAATTAGATAACCTCATTTCTGCATGACACCTCTAAATTTAATATGATTCAAGTAATTTACATCCAGTCCATAACTCAAAAGAAGTTTATAAACAATTTTGGTAAGAAACACCTTTTGTATGTCAAAAAGTTACTTTCATAATATCAGCCCACAGAAGGCGGGATAAATTAGTCTTACTAATCATATTCATTATCATGTTCATTATAGTACTTCATGCATTTTAGCCAAATCTTCTTGTTTGGATTTTCAGGCACGGTAATTAAGTTACCACCCCGGAATTGACCAAGTATTTGACAAATAACTCTTTAAGTTATTCCGCATTGTTATACTTGCCAAAATACTCACTGTCACTATTAAGCCTAACAACCTATAAGACTAATTTTAACCAATTTATTCTTTATCTCGATCATTTTACTTCTACAATAATCTATAGAAGTCTTTAGATAACCGTTAACAGTGGACAGAATATTATTATTGTCATCTTTTCTACTCTATTTGTAGTCATGTGTGAGGTTATTCCTTAAACAGAAAATTTTTGGAAACATCTTCAATCATATACGAGATGTATATGCCATTAGGACTTAAACACAATCTTTGCAGATGTGTCCTACTTTCGATATTAGACAAGACATAATTTAAGCCACTGAGGCTTCCATCATCTTTTAGCAGTGTAGTCAGTTGATAAACTACTTTTCAAGTGCTCTTGAATGGAACTTTTCATGGACAGTAAGTAAATTCTATTATTATTTTTTTAAATAACAAATCATATTTTCACAACTTAAAATTTGAAACAGTAAAAATCTCAATCATAATAGAGTTATTAATTATAGAAAAGGTGATTGGAAAGCAAGTAATGTATATGATTAGCATCATGTGAGCACCGTGTAACTTGACGTACAAGTACACATCCAGAGAGTCACACGCATAATCATATAATCACCTTTGGGCAGAATACATGACATACAATTGTATACTCCTCACATGATAGCGATTATGTTCAATTTTTGTGAATTCATCACCTTTGGGCATATGAACCACTATGATCAATCACTCCTCCACCATACCATCATGTATCCCTCAATGAACGAATATACAATCACCTAATTTGGGAGTATGACTACGTATTAGATCAGGAGACATCACAATCAATATACGAGACCGAAATTTCTCAAACCTAATTAAGCATGCCACTTTGGTAGTCACTACTCAATTGAATCCTTGAAACTCTCTCATACTGGGGATATAAACTTTACTTCTCACATACACCATATATATGTAATTTTAACTTTAGTGATAGGGGCAGTAAATCACTAAAATCATATATCATGCTAATTATATTATTTTATTCATTAATAAAACTCAATCATATATATATATATATATATATGACCTGAAAGACATACTTCAATAAGATCACCGATCACAGCAACATAAGAAACTTCTCATAACAGAGAAGTAATGTTGATCCAAATGATCTATCGCAAATTAACATCAATAACAATACAAGGTACCACAGATCGACAAGCTTGATAGCTAATCCACTATCGCTCATGAGTTTCATAAGGCAAACATGACTCCAAGATCAATAGATGATTAATTAGCCAATTTTAAGTAACAATATCATTACATCAACCAACGGCCTATAAATTGAGTCAAACCACATAACCAAATATCAAAACTATAACTGTAGATACTATTGCTCTGCATAAATGTTGTCATACTTCTTAACCGTAAAAAAAAATATTCAACTTGATGGACATTAACAAATGATTTGATGAGTTTAGGTACAATATGCAATAACTTAACTGACATGCATTACCCACATTCAATAGATGTATTAATTGGTACAATCAGTTTGGTCACGAGTTTTTAAGATGTTCATCATTCAAAGGTTACCATCGTGTAAAGGAGTATGCTTAAACAACAAAAGTTTCATAACATTTACTGTTTCTTATCACATCAATACATAACTCAATTATTATCCCACAATGGTTGTATCTCATTAAGCTAGCTTCAATCCACAATAAAGTTTAATTTTTATTAATGAATCACACAATTATAATGTTTATGTGATAACATACCTATAACCCAACACTTGTATTTCCAAAATCACAGAAAATACAAGAAAATACGCAAAAATACACTAAAAATACACGTATTTATGGCTTTGTATGTATTTTCACATTCATTAAATCATCAAACATATAAATAAATACACTACAAAATAGAGGATGGCCATATAAATCCAACGCCTCTAGCCATGTGCCCGCACGCGCCGCCTGAGTGCGTGGCGCGTGGAGCTCATGTGATCGGTCAAAACTGGTCCGACCGGTCAAAACCTATCCAATCGGTTGATCGGTCCAGTCAACAGTTGATTAGGTCAGGTCAGGTCAATGAGTCAGATCGGGTCAACAAGTCGGGTTGAGTCAACAAGTCGGGTCGGGTCGGGTCGGGTCAGCCACCAATCAGGTCCAATCGCTGACGTCAGCCTAGCGCGTGCAGTAGGGGTGATCATGGTCCGGATTGGGCCGGTCCAACGCCTAACCCTAAAACCAACCCGTACAGTATCGGTCCCCAATTTTTGAGACCGAGGATCGACCCGGTCAAGTCTGGGACCGAGAACCGGACTGACCCTATGGGTTCATAGGGTCGATGCGGTCCCAGTGGTCAACCTGGGACCAGCCGATAATTTTTTTTATTTCATTTTTTATTCCTTAAAAAGTAAAACTCATTAATTCAAATTACATATCAAACCAAACTACAAATATAAGTACATAGTCAACATAAATTTAAGATAAGATTATCATAAAAAGTTCACACTAGTTAAAAACAACAAACTATATAAATGATTGAGATTGCTAATAGAGATAAAGTGTTTCCATCGCTGAAGCATACTATAATTTTCTTGTTTTTGATTTGTCTTTGAATCATTCTTCCTTTCGGGAAATGGGATGAGATGGGAAGTTTAAGAGAAAAGAATTCTAGGCCAAAAAATGTTTTCTAGGCATCTTCTCCTGCAATCATCTATTAATAATACTTGTAACACTATATGCAAAAATGGTTCATACATTCAATCAAGCAAAGTCTAATCAACCAATAATTAAGCTTCACACCACTTGATAGGCACATCATCATAACAACGGCAATACTACTATTCGAAAACTTCTTTCATTTGACACAAATTCAAAAGCAAAGTGCAAATGAACAATTAAATTATAAAAAGTTCAAAATACTTAATATAAATCATGAATATACAACTTCACATTTTGTTAATTGTTAGATGATCGCTTCAGCTTCTGAATACCTGAAAACAAAACAAACAACACACATAATAAATACCTAACAAAATTTTTAAATTGAAATCACTATTAGTGCCGATAGAACATCTCACCATTTATGGGCATTCAACTTCAACATACAAACTCTATTTACTAATGGTAATTTCCTTAGTAAGACAATCCATATCTACAAAAAAAGAATTCATTCATTAGATGTAAAAAAGAATTAACAAGTAAAAAAAGAAATATGCATGACAAAAGTTTACCCAATTCAAACTTTTCGGCATTCTCAATGCACTCTTCAACATTAATAGGCACACGAGCAGCTCTCAACCAATCTTGAGTACAAATTAAAGCTTCCACCACTTTAGGAGTCAAGGAACTTCTAAAACCATCAAGCACCCGGCATAAAGTACTAAAAGCTGACTCTGAAGTAACGGCAGTCACAAGAATAGATAAAACATCCCGAGCCATCAAAGATAAAATTTTATACTTCGAACCAGTACTTTTCCACCACATCAAAATATCAAGATTAGGAATATCTTCATAATCCTCTTCAAGATACCATTCAAGCTCTGATTTGTTGTCATCACGTCCTCTTTTCTTTTGATGGAAAAAGTTTTTTCGCCAAGCTTTGATGTTAATCTCGTCGTTTCCATCATTTCCATCGGTATTGGAAGCACTGCTACTTTCAGTAATCATAGTTTGACCCCCAAATATTAATTACCATGACCAAGAAAAGATTGTTCATAAAATGCATACAAACGCTCCAACATGTACTTCACCTTATTATGCATCTCATCAATTTTTACATCATCATCATAAATTTGCTCATAACAATACTTCACATAATGCAACTTTTTTGTAAGATCTAACGCCACCGCAATTAAAACCATCATATTTACCTTATCCAAACTTCCATAATATTCATCAAACTTCTCATTCATCTTTGTAACCATAGTTCTAAGCTTAGGATCTAAAGCATTACTCGCATTTTTCAAATATTTGTACAAAAAAGCTATCCCCTCAAAATAATTATTCGAAGTAATATTTAAACTCCCTGACATTTGAGTGGTGGCATCATAAAACTGTTTTAGGAATTTGGAAAGAATAATGGCATTTTCCCAATCTTCATTTTTAGGAGAATCATAATTAAGCTCAATTTCGAAAGACAAATCTTCCGCCATCCTTTCAAAAGCTTTTCTAAACTTTATGGTCGTGTTTAACAAGAAATAAGTAGAGTTCCATCTTGTGGCAACATCTAGACAAACTGAACCCCTGTAAGTAATCCTTTCAACCTCAATGCAAGATTGGAAAGCTTTAGCTCTCATGGGAGAACTCCTCACATATCTAACAACATTTCGAATACGAGCAATAAAATCACGTATCTCAGACAAGCCATCTTTGACGATCAAGTTTAATATATGCACAGTGCACCTCATATGTAAAGCTTCACCAGCTAAAACCAATGACCCATCTCTTGAAAATTTGTCTTTTAAATAATCAATGGCAATATCATTTGCACTAGCATTATCCACTATGATTGTAGAAATATTTTTTTCTATTCCCCGATCATAGATGCATTTTTCAACTACTTTCCCAATCTCCTGCTTTTGTGACTATGTATCACCACAAAATTGATGATCCTTTTATGCAATTTCCAGTCTTCATCAATGAAATGTGCAGTAAGACATAAATAGTTTAGATTTTGAATGGAAGTCAATGTATCAGTCGTCAATGCAATCCTTGACCTAAGCTTACCAAAGTAATTTTTCAAACAACCTTTTTCACTCATATATAACTTCATGCAATCTCTAGCCACTGTAAATCGAGATAAATGTGTGAAGAGAGGTTGTAACTCAGTGACAAAATCACGAAACCCAACACGCTCAACTATAGAAAATGGTTGTTCATCGAGGATGATCATCCGAGCAAGCATGTGCCTACACCGATCTTGATTAAATTTCCATGTTGCTAAGACATTACCACTAGTGGCATCAGTACCAATATCTCCCCCTGCCTTGCTAAGCCGTTTACACCACGTGGTACAAATAACTTTTGCTTCTTATCTATATTAGGAGGATACTTGTTGCACATTTTCAAGTGCTTCAACATTGTTGAAGTACCGCTATTAACAGCATATGCATACTCTTTCCCACAATGAATGCATTTTACCATACATGTTTTTTTGGTCTTCTCATCTATAATTCTCGAAAAATTATCCCACACAATAGATTTATCCACTTTTCACTTCTTACAAAGAGGAGGATGACTAGTAGATACCTCGGTCAACTCTTTTAAGTGTTCTTCACATCCATGGCTAGGTGATTCCATTATGGGACTCATCTCGTAACATCCCTCCACTTCAGTTGACATGTTTGAGAGTGCTAGTATGAACACCTAGAGGGGGTGAATAGGTGTATAAAATAAATCTTGGTAAGTATATGCGGAATAAAATAAACTTCGAGTAAAATAAAAGAGTTAGGGAAGAGAATAAGAACACAGAAATTATAGTGGTTCGGCTTAATCCAAGCCTACGTCCACTCTCCCACGCTAACAGCCTTCTTGGTTGGATTCCACTATGCAATCAACAAGAGATTACAACTTCGAGTGCAAACACTTAGTAGTAGATCACACTATCTCACTAAGTCACTCTTTTGGTATTTCTCTCACGATTACAAACGTTTAAGCTCTCAAGAGACAAGTATATGATCGAAAGTCGCTCAGACTTTGGAATTATTAATTCTACGCTCCGTCTCTTACTTGCTCATCGGTCCATGATCTCCTTAAATACTCCTCCACTTCCAAACTACATGTTGGACAGTATCCCGGAGAATCGTCTTCCAATATACCCATTGGACAGCTCTGTATCTAGAAGATTTGGTAGCCGTTGAGTGACAAATGTAGAATCCCAAATTGATTCCGATCGCCCATACAAACGAAATCTTGGTTTCCATAAGTAAAACTTCTTCGTATATAAAGTTCTTATCTTCAAGATCCAATCGTCAATCAATTAGATTGAATCAATCAAATCAATCTTGATGTGGAATCCAAACAAGATCACTAGCCGTTATATGATTGAGCTTGAATTACGATCTGTTGAATCTGTATGTAAAGTCTAAGAGCAATAGACTTTACAATCTGAGTCTGTAGACTTTACAATCTGAGTCTGAACATATCCTGCTTCTGAACAGATTTAGCTTTAAGGTCTGTACCAGTTCAGCTTCAGCATAGAGTCTATCTTCTGGTTCAGCTTCAGCATATAGTCTGTCTTATGGTTCTTCCTTCACGTTCAGTCTGGAATTTGTCAGAGTGAGCAGACTTCTAATGTAGAACAGACTTTGACACTAAAGTCTGGCAGTCTTCAGACTTTGAGTCTTGAGTCTGGCAGTCTTCAAACTTTGAATCTTGAGTCTGGCAGTCTTCAGACTTTGACACAGAAGTCTGGAAATTTTCATAATATACTTTGGACGTATGTTACGTTCAGTCTTCTAGCCGTCTTCTGACTTTGATAAAATCATTTATATGTTATAACATTTGTATGGTCTATTACTCAACCATCAAATATGTTAATAGCCTTTGATTTATTTTGTCATCTTCAAAACATCATAAGGGATTTCCCTAGCAATCTCCCCATTTTTGATGATGACAAAACAATCTCTAAATATGCAGATTTGTAAACATACTTTTAAATTAAAGGATATCAGAAGATAACAAATAGATTGAGCATAAAAATATATAGAAAAATAATCGCAGCTCAATATTATGCAATAATATCAAACCAATCGGCACATATGCATATTCATATCTTCTCCCCATTTTTGTCATAATCAAAAAGCGATAACAATAGATTCACGTAGAGAATGATAATCAATATCTTACATGAATCACAATTTCCAAAAATCAGCTTTTATAAAATAAGTCGAATATTAAAGATATGCAATATAACTCACTTCGATCATATATATCAGCAAATATCCAATAAAAATCACAGATGCATCATGAAATTCACGTACTCTTTTTGTCATAATAAAATGATAATATTAATAAGAGATTTGTTAATGACAAAATGTAATAAAAGATGCACTAACCGGATTTTTTTTTGAACAAATTCTGACACATTTACCTTTCCTTCCATCCATAATAAGATCACGATCAATCCAAAAAGATTTTTCCATAATTGATCAAAGCTCCCCCTCAATTTTTTGCCCTTTTGAGATGATCACGATTCTTTTCATTTTCTTTTGGATTCAATTTCTCCCCCTGTGATCATGACAATATTTGCGAATAGAAACAATTGTTGCAATTGTCGCAAGAGATATTTTCTTATTGCACCAAAATCTGCGTAGATTCGCAATCATCCTTCCCTTAAAGAATTTCCTGCAATCAACTCATTTCCCTTTTTGGTATCCATTAATTTGGATCCTTCCTTGACGTTAGAGCAGAATATATAATCTCCATAAACAAATATTATTTTTTAATTCATCATAACAAAGTATTCAAAGAAAGAATATTATGCACAATGATATTTAGAAAAATAAATTCTCACTTAGTCAAAGCACAATAAAATCAGGGAGAATGAAATCTTTGAATATCTAAGAATATCTTGCATCATCACGTAAAACAGATTTTCACTTTGCAAAATATGATTATATTTGAGAGTATAAAATTAGACAAAATAATTTGAATTATCTCAAATAATCACACGTACTAAATCAAATCTTAACTCACAAATCACAAAAATAAATCATACGATTCTTTCTTCCATAAAGCAAAATATGATCATTATAAAATCTCGATCAACCAAGGATATATCGAATATCAAGCATAATGAGAAATTGAGAATAAAAAATTCCTTACCAAATCCTCTTTCTTCTTTCTTCTTTATATCCTGCAAAAATAACTTATCTTTTCTTTGGTACCCATTTTTTCTTGGGTCCATGAGAGTTAGCAGAATATGTTGCTTTTATCCAATTTTTCTTAATAGGTCTCCAGACTTGAGAAAGATCTTGTTGCTTAAGTCGAGAATTCTCCTTTTTAAGATCGGAGATCCTTTTAAGAGAAGATTTGAAATTTAAGCAAAGCTTATTTATATACTTTGAAACTTTGGCAGGAATTTCTAAATGACTTACCTTGATTTCCTCATCGGATTCTGAGTCTATGTCCGAGTCAGACTCTGATTCTGAATGTGCCGTCAAGCATATATTTTCTTGCTCATCATCTTCTTTCATGATTCTTTTCTGGCCATTCTGCTTGTATTGATTTCTTCCATCGAATTTCCTTCCATTTCTACTCAGCTTTTTAAATTTCTTGTCCATAAAGGCAAGTTCTTTATCGTCCAAGTCATTTTCTGAGTCTGTTTCATCAAAAACAGCATTAGATATTAAAGCAATGGACTTTTTACCTTCAGGATCTTCGTCGTTGAGTTGTTCCACTTCATAGGATTGAAGAGTGCCGATCAATTCATCAACAGAGAGTGGCATAATCCTCTGAGTCTCCCAGATTGAGGTCTTGACATGATTCCAATCTTTTGAGAGACCTCGCAAGAGTTTGTTGACCTTCATCGGGGTAGAAATTTGCTGACCTTGATATGCTAAACCATTTACAATTTCTGTAAAACGGCTGAACATATCTCCAATTGACTCTCCTTGCTTCATCTTGAATGATTCATATTGGCCAAGCAAGAAGTTTACTTTTGTCTCTTTTACACGATCGGTCCCTTCATATGTAACATGAAGTTTATCCCAAACTTCTTTTGCTATTTCACATGAAGAGATTCTATTATATTCAGTAGAAGACAAAGCGCAATATAAAGAATAAATTGCTTTCGCATCAAGCGCTTCTCTTTTGGACATCTCCATCCGAGACATAGGAGCAGGGGGTTTGCTTTCTTTGTCTTTGCCATTCTTATTTGATGTAGACGCAGCAATGGGGTTGATTCCTCTTTTCACAACATCCCATTGTAAGAGATCTTTGGATCTTAGGAATGCTTTCATTTTGTTCTTCCATACGTCGTATTCCTTTCCATCAAAATATGGTGGCCTTGTGTTGCTTTGCCCTTCCATACGTCTTGGTGCCAACATACTAGCCATAAAGAATCTTTAGCTCAAAAGTAAAAACACTTTTATAAACCGAGCACTTGGCTCTGATACCAATTGAGAGTGGTAGTATGAACACCTAGAGGGGGTGAATAGGTGTATAAAATAAATCTTGGTAAGTATATACGGAATAAAATAAACTTCGAGTAAAATAAAAGAGTTAGGGAAGAGAATAAGAACACAGAAATTATAGTGGTTCGGCTTAATCCAAGCCTACGTCCACTCTCCCACGCTAACAGCCTTCTTGGCTGGATTCAACTACGCAATCAACAAGAGATTACAACTTCGAGTGCAAACACTTAGTAGTAGATCACACTATCTCACTAAGTCACTCTTTTGGTATTTCTCTCACGATTACAAATGTTTAAGCTCTCAAGAGACAAGTATATGATCGAAAGTCGCTCAGACTTTGGAATTATTAATTCTACGCTCCGTCTCTTACTTGCTCATCGGTCCATGATCTCCTTAAATACTCCTCCACTTCCAAACTACCTATTGGACAGTATCCCGGAGAATCGTCTTCCAATATACCCATTGGACAGCTCTGTATCTAGAAGATTTGGTAGCCGTTGAGTGACAAAGGTAGAATCCCAAATTGATTCCGATCGCCCATACAAACGAAATCTTGGTTTCCATAAGTAAAGCTTCTTCGTATATAAATTTCTTATCTTCAAGATCCAATCGTCAATCAATTAGATTGAATCAATCAAATCAATCTTGATGTGGAATCCAAACCAGATCACTAGCCGTTATATGATTGGGCTTGAATTACGATCTGTTGAATCTGGATGTAAAGTCTGAGAGCAATAAACTTTACAATCTGAGTCTGTAGACTTTACAATCTGAGTCTGAACATATCCTACTTCTGAACAGATTTAGCTTTAAGGTCTGTACCAAGTTCACTTCAGCATAGAGTCTATCTTCGGTTCAAAGCTTCAAAGATATAGTCTCGTCTTCTAGTTCTTCCTTCACGTTCGCCCTGGAATTTGTCGAGTGAGTAGACTTCTAATGTAGAACAGAATTTGAGTCTTGAGTCTGGCAGTCTTCAGACTTTGAGTCTTAAGTCTGGCAGTCTTCAGACTTTGACACAGAAATCTGGAAATCTTCATAATATACTTTGGACGTATGTTACGTTCAGTCTTCTGGCCGTCTTCTGACTTTGATAAAATCATTTATATGTTATAACATATGTATGGTTTATTACTCAATCATCAAATATGTTAGTACCCTTTGATTTATTTTGTCATCTTCAAAACATCATAAGGGATTTCCCTAACAATGTTACCTGAATTCATCAAGTTCACATAAATATTTAAGTACCAGCATGTAAACTTTAGCATTTATTATCATGTACTTCATGATTTGCTAAAGTAACAGCAACCATCAGCAATCATAAACCAATTTCACTTGAACATAATTTAAGAGAACGCAATCAATCAGCATCACATATTATCAGACAAGCATAAATAAGAAATCACAGTTTGCCATCACTAATTCAGTTGAAAGTTGAAACCCATATTCCCCAATGCTATCATATAACATGGCTATTATACCAATAAATTCATTAACAAACAAATTTCCCTATAGTAGATGCTTATAGAGAATAATATTCTTGCTGAATGGATCCAGTAAAGGATGTTGTAAAAAAAATGACTGTTTTTATATTCTAAGAAATATCTTCAAATGCAAAAAAAAAAATTTCTATATATCAAGATGCTATTGCATAATTCTATTTCCATAATCAAAGTAAAGGCCAACACAACATAAGGAAAAAGGCTCAGTGGATGTCATGATTGCTGCAGCTGCAGCTCCTATTACATACTTAGTCGAGGGGAGGATGACCCCCCAAAATTATTTGCAAAGAACAACACCATGCCATCCGTTTGTTATAGCCGTAGCAATGTTATGGTTCTTCTATGAAGTGGTATAACTTGTGTGCTTGGCAATATATGGTTGCAGCACTTCAAAACTAGGTAAGGCAATTTCCTAAAAGTTGCAACAAGTTGTTGCGATTTGAGGGTGCTTCACTCGTGGGGAGTTTATCAATCACCCAACAAAAATTACAAAACCACTTTTTCAATTGCTGTAGGAAGCTATACCAAACAGGCATTCAATTGGAAAGTATGCATTAAAAGTCACATATAAACTAAGCCCCTAGTGTTGGCTTTGAATAGCACTTGCACTACAGTTACAATAAACTTTGTAACACTAGGGATACAAAATGTTCGCAAGGAATGTAGATGAAAGTTTATGTGGCTCAACTCCACCAAGCTTATGGTTTCAATCACTCTATTTATAATCCAAACAGATGTTCAAGCATATTATTTAACCACCAGCTCAACTTCACTTAGATCCCTGTCCTCCAAACTAATGTAATAGGAAATATTTGAAGGCAAAAACTTTTACTTTGTCATGGGCAGCTGTCTCAATTCATGAAGTTTGGTTCATGGAAAATCCAACTCACTAAATTTAACTCAGCTCATTGTTGAGCAACCATTCCAGAATTTATTGTGCATGCCGCAGCCCATCAACCGAATAGAAGTTTCAAGAGGATCATGTCCCTTTCATGGAGTTAACAGGAATCACGCGGTGATCCAGTTTTAACTAAACCCCCCAAGCACATGCAGGCACAAAAATTTGAGAAACCCAACACTTCTATGCAGAGTTGCTAGCTCCATGAACGTATTTTCACCATATTCGAGCAACAATAGAGCTCAATCACCTCAATCAACCATCTACTGTACTTCTTAAACCAATCTAATTTCCCACCACCCATCTAGCAAAAACCAAGAACATACATGAGCTTGAAGCTCCAAAATCAAGCAAAAAATGAAACTCACCAGTTGAGTTGTGCTCATAAAGGTGAGCGAACAAGGGCAAGCCGTGAGGTGAGCAACGAATGGCAAGTGTAGTTCACGAGCAAAGAGGGTTTCTAATTGGGGCTTTTATTTTCTTCTGATTTACTTGGCAAAGAGCGAGCCCAGCTAAGAGAGGCAAGCAGCGGGACCGTTAAGGGGGTGCATGATAAAATTTATTTCTGTTCCAGAAATGATTTTTCTGTTCAGACCAATTTCGGAACAGAAACTTGTTTGATAAGGTTACTCAAATTTTCTATTTCTGAAATAGATTTCTATTTCAGAAATAGAAATGGAGGAGAAATCAGAAGTAGAAATTTTCTACTTCTGATTTCTTCCGGAAATCAGTTTCTGATTTCTCCCACTAAAAACCCTAATTTCACTCGGTCCTCCCTCGTACGTCTCTACCTACTCCTCCTCCTCCTCCGCCTCTTCTCTGCCTCCTCCTCCTCCCGCTCTGCTCATCTCCTCGAGACATCGTCTCCTCCGCCTCTCCTCATCTCCTCGAGACATTGTCTTCTCCATTGGACGCTCGGATCGTCTCCTCCGCCGGACGCTCTCTCGCCTCTCCTCTTGCTCATCCACATCGCACGAATCCACCCCCTTGCCGCAACCCACTATCCCCGCTTGTTGTCCGAGCACCCTCGGCACGGATCTCGCGCTTTGCACCCCGCCGCTCGTTCCCTTGCGACGCCGAAGCCCCTCGCAACCGATCCGAGCATCGACGCCCCAAGCCGCTCCTGCTCTACTCCGTCTCACCAAAAGCCGCCATCGCCCCGCGACCTCAGAACACCGCGCGCCCTCTCCTCATCCAGCGACGAGCCGCTCGCGAATCCGCCCCTTCGCCTCATCCGGAAGCCCCCTCGGCGGACACCGGAGCCGCTCGAGTTTGTCCGACGAGGCCCACGACCGTGAAGTGCACAAAGAAGCGAGAACTACCCTTCTCCTCCCTTCTACGGTTCGTGCCGATTCCTCTTATTTTTCTCTCTCTGTTGAGTGCTCTGCTACATTGCGCTTTGGTCACGTCGAGTTTAAGGCGAGAGCGATGGGCTGAGACGTCGGATTCGGTGCCGCGATTCTGGATGATCGGGGTTGTTATCGGGAGATTTTAGGCGAAGGAGTGCTTCGTTGCTCCTTTTGGAAGCTTTCGAGCTTGTGTACTGCGAATCGCGCGCGTGCGGTTCCTTCATTCTCTCGCTAGCCTTTTGGTTCGGGATCATCCACCGCGTCGCCTCCGCTTTCGTCGGTAGCTCGTGGACTCTGCACTCGTGTTTCGTGGTGTTTTGCTGCTTTGGAAGCTGAACCGAATAAACCTGAAACTTCGTGAATGATGAAGAGGTCACTTTAGTGTCGCTCCGTGTTATTCGGTCTCGTGCATCGTATACTGATGCTCACAAAACTGTAGGAGCGTGATTGCATCACTGTTGTTGTTTTGTTAAAATGAATGAAAATTTTGTGCTTAGTATCTTAGTTGATCTCTGCAATGGTGCTGACGAATGGAAAGTGTGTCTAAAGAATTCTTAATCTCGTTAATTTGATTATCTAATGGAAATTGGGAAAAAGATATTAGCTCATTTTAGCCGGTAACCTTGTAGACCATGTATATTGTTCAGTTTTGTACGCACCAATTCCGTTTGCTAAAAACTTATAGGAGAAGGAAGCCCCGGCAAATGTAAATTTTTGCGATCTCTTAAGCCACATCTGGAATATGGGGATTTGGCTTGATGCCAGGAAGTGAATAGTTTATTCTTATTGTTAATAATATAATTGCTACTGCTATTATTCTCATTATTTTCATCATTGCTATTCTTTGTATTATACTAAAGCTGGATAGAGTCTTTAGTGATCTAGCTTTTAAGAGGACTGAAAGAGATTATTTAGGATTCATATAGTTTGGTTTTTCTAGCCGTATAAGTGATTTTCCTTCAATTTAAAGGAAGCTTTCGATCGAAAATGAAGATGGGGATTTTGAGATATGTATTATTAATTGTTTTCATTGGCTGAATGCTGTTTGTAAACCAATTTCCTACGTAGTCCAATACTGGGATGATTATATTTGTACTTGGCCTGAAGTTACAAATGTGGATTGGCAATCAAATTTTATTGGAGCCTGTTCCCTCCATCTGATTGATGCTATGACTTGCTTTTGTTAGGCCACCACAGTTTGCTGCTTGGGTTCGATCTGATTGTATAAGCTTTCTTTTTGCCATAAGCTTTCTTTGTTGTAATATTTAATTCACATCAAATTGTGACTGGTCTATGGATATAATTCTAACCATCATATAAATGTCATTGCAGCAGAAACTTGAGCCGCTCGAGTTCGTTCGACGAGGCCCAGGACCGGATAGAAACTTTTCCTTATATGGAGATCCAGAGTACTCATGTGAACCTGTACAAGATGAGGTTGTAGGTGATACATCGACCGAGGAGGAAATTGAGATGAATATGCTTAGAAAAAATATTGCCAATAAGATGGCAAGGGATCATAATATGCCGGAGATTCCATGAAATCGTGTTTTTAATTTTTGTAATGTATTTCTATTATTTTGTATTTGGGGATTTACAATCTTTGCTTTTGTATTGTGATAATGTATTTGATGATTCCTATCTCAATTCTTGTAATGTGATATTCTACTTGATGATTTCCTTTATTTGTAATGGTCTTTGTTACACTTCATAAAATTCGCCGATTTTGTAAAATTTGCCGCAAATTACCCAATACACTTCTTTGTGTTTCTTTCTAAAATGATTGCTCGATATCGTAAACCGTGGTGGCGATCAACGTGACACACTAGCATGAAGGGGATTAGAATATGGTTGATCGCCTTCATTCTACTAGAATTTTGGGAACCTTCTATCATGCTCAAGAGTAATGCATATTGCTCTATTTTTTCTATTGTATGGAGACTATTGATAAGTATATTGTTTGACCGTAATTACCTATCTACATGGATGCTAAAGAATTTTGTGTGAAAATTTAGAAAATTTGATATAACATCTCTTACTTTGTATTTTTTTTTTGCAAAAAATGGAGACTTTACTAAAAAAAAAAAAAAAAAAAAAAAAAAGTCATACTTTGTATTTGGGTCAATGGTTTCATAAGCATATGAAATTTGTAAGAATGTACATCTCATTTGCTCCAAAAAAAAAAAAAAATTTAAGAAATAGAAATTTTATTCAGTTATCAAACGAATTTCTATTTCCGAAACAGAAATTTTGTATCGTTATCAAACGGATTTTTTTCCTCAGAAACTATTTCTGGAACAGAAATGTTGTCATGCGCCCTCTAAGCGACGAGCGGCACGGGCGTTGAGCGAGGCAAGCAGCAAGTGGCCAATGGCGCAAGCGGCCAACAGCAAGCAGCGTAAGCGTCAAGAGAGGCAAGAGTCCATCGGCCACGTCGGGCGACGAGGAAGTCAAGTAGCCAACGGCAAACGACGAGCAACAAGCCACGAGCAACGATCGGCGAGCGGGCAAGTGTGCACAGCGAATAGGGCGAGGTTGCAGCTCACGAGGGAAAGTTTCATTTTTAGGTGAAAAATGAACAGGATAAAGAGGGAAGAATAAGACAAGAGGCAAAGGACATTTCAATCCATTTCACAGCACTATTCACCTATTTCATGGCGTGAAGAACGTGGCTGGGTTTGCTATTTATAAGAAAAACATTAAAAAAATTATATATTAAATATCTAAAATATATTATATATAAATATATTTCCTTTACCTATATATATTTTATCAGGATTGGTCCGAGTTGGACCGACCCTAAACTTCCAGGATCGAGGACCAACCCGCACAGTACCGGTCTTGAAATCTTAGGACCGAGGACCGACCCGGTCCCCTTAAAAATCGGACCAGGACCAGCAGGGTTTAGCCGGTTCAGGGTCGGTCCGGGGTTGACCCTAGACCGCTACTCACCCCTAGCGTGCGGTGCACGCGAGAGCCACGCCCCGCTCATGGGAGCGTGTGAAGGCGCGTGACCACATGTGGGGCGCGTCTCCAACACCCCGGGCGGCGCGTGGCCACGCGTGGGGGCGCGTGCGGCCTCCTCCAGCGACGCGCCACCCACGAATCTGCTCATCTTGTCGAGCCTAGTCCGAATTTGTGATTTAATTTTATTTTAATTAAACAAAAAATCACGAAAATCACAAATTAGGACAAAAATCTTATGCGTTCAAGTTCTAGGGTTATGGTTGCTCTGATTCCACATGATAGATGCAAATTACGCAATCCCAATATCTCCATAACTAGATCAAGAACATACATGATTGAATAAAAATATTAACGTACCAGTTTTTGGATCCATCATACTTAAAGCAGAAGCAGAAAAAGGATTACCCACTTATCAAGGGGATTATCCATGCATCAAGCCATTCTCCTCTATTGTCTTCCGTATCACTGGCTTAATGAAGCGGCCCCCTCACCTTTAGCATTAGGTTAACGCTCCATACATGTGAAAATTAGGGTTAGAGGATAGATTTGAGTACTATTTATAAAGTTTCCAATCAGGCCCCCTTATTACGGGTCAGGCTCAACTCGGCCCACACTAGCCAATCTCATATTAGACTGATTAAGAAATATTCTATCTCATCTTAAACCAATCCCATTTTACAATAACCGTAAAACGGTAAATTACAATATTAATTAATATAATCCACATTAGGAAAACTCTTACACTTAGTTGTAACATGATCATATAATGAGACTCCCTTCTTGTATTATCTTTCCTGGATTCTTCGCACGATGAAGATTAAGATAAGACACTGCATTATGCATTTTCATAAAATTGACAACCTCAAGTATGTTGGGAAAATTTTGACAGATCCCACTTTCTCTGTGCCATCTGCCATACTGAAAGTAAAACTTTTTTTTCCTGATGATGGAATCTGATTTTCTGCTTTTACTTGGAAATTCGAATCTAATGCAATTTTTTTGAATGCTTTTTCTTTTATGATAACTGTTTTTTTTTTAAATGATTACTGTTGAAGAGCTATAATTTAATTGGAAATTTTATTCTTTGACAAATGAAGTTGAAAAACAACATGCTCAACCACGGTCGCATCTTTCATTGATCTTTATTTTCAAGAATAATCTCTCTATATAAATAATGACTTTTGTTACCAAATGACGGACAAAAGAATAATTTAAAATGTGAACAACGACATTATCATTTTATCCAGTGAATCTCTCTTATATAAATTATATATTTAGATAACCTTCCATATCATTTTATTCGAACCAGTGACTACCCTTATGTAAATTTCGAATGTTTTATATTAACAGAAGGTCAACTTGTGTGCATCATAAGATTAAATTAGATATGTAAGCACTTGCTCATAATGTACGCATTGTATGTTTTTGGATACATGTCCCTTGAAATGAATCTTATAGCCTAGAATAGATTGATTTAGCTAACTGACGAAACATATCTTGGTAAGCAGATTGAAAATGACAAATTCGCAGTATATCACAATAAATATTATAATACTATGTTATGGATACTCTTAAGCTCATCTCCTTCTTTTTTCTTCTTCTTTTCTGTTGAGCAGATGAACTCCTATGATCGTGGTTGCCACTCTTGGGGCTCCGCAAAACTATCTTGGTAAGTAGACTAAAAATTCACAATTCCGCAGTATACCACAATAAAATGCCATAATACTATGTTATAGATACTCTTAAGCTCATCCTGTTCTTTTTTCTGTTGAGTAGATGAACTCCTACGATCGATCTGGTCGCCACTCCTCACGGGGCTCCACAAAGATTTGTTCGCGAACTCAGCAAATCTCTTCATTAATCTATTTCATTTGCCAGTATGAAAACAATGGTTGCCAATATTGTGCCTTTCTCTTTATTTCCTTGAATAAGTGTTGTCCTTTATTATTTGCTTGTGTTTGTATTGCCACTCTCTCGACAGAGAAAAATGACTTATTCATATCGTATGAGACCAACTGAAGCACTATTTGAGTTTGAAAATTTTTACAGCAACAATTGTCATTCATTTAGGAACAATGTATGAAATCACGATGCACCATCGAATCTTACTTTTAATAAATTAGTGTCAATCGCTCGATCTTTTCACAACATAACTTTGCATTATCACACTGCTACAAGGATGAGTTTGTAAAATATGATTTTTCAGTGCTTATGTTTAATCAGTGCTTAAAATTCCTTGCTTAATTTTCGCGTTAAATATTTTTAGTTTTATCAAACAGCATGTTATTTTTTAGCACCACTGTTCGGTCACTGGTCTTGATTTGACATTTTCCGTAAGATTTTGGATTGAAATGTAATGAATGTAACTAAATCTTTCTCAGAAAATGGTATAGGGACTAGTTTTGTCGCCGAAGCAAAGTACATGGACCAAAATTGATAATTGCTAGAAGTACGAGCACCGAAAGTGTAAATGATTTTGGAGGATTGTACATTCAAGCGCTTCAGGCCGAAGTCGAAGCTGACACAATAGTTGGAGAATTTTTGGCAGAAATTTGATGGGAATGATTAATTCTGGTCGAGAATGGTAAAGCCATAAGGAATAGAATTTTGACAAATCTAATTATATAGGGACCGAAAGCGAACTTCTCAAAACATACGGAGCCCTGACCTGATGTGTTATTTAACCCATTTATTGTTGCAGTTTCACGTTTTTGGAGAATTGCTGAGCATAGTTTTAGCATCCCAACGGTTGAAATACTGAAACTCCATACATAGTACTAGCATCATGCGATCTGCATCAACACAAGGTTCTACTTCGGCCTGTAGTACAGGTCCTGTATATGGCTCCGGCTAGAAGAAGCCTATATTTATTATTGCCGATCAGAGATCGACGGCGTCCCAACACAACTCGCATCCCCATTTTAAGCTACAGCTAGGAGCAGGTCATCCGCTGCGCAGTTTCTTGCTGAGCATGTATCTTAAGGGAGGGTGAGTATACCTCCCATTCAGAAACATGTCGGCGATCACCCTGTACGTGGCCTCCGTGAGATGGACTCCGTCCCAGTTGATGTACTCCGAGGGACGAGGGCACACGTCGGCGAACGCCGTGCCGCACGTCGCGAACGGAGTGAAGTGATAGGGCTCCCCGGTACCGCAGCATGCCCGGAAGGGCTCCTTGAAGCCGTGCTTGGCCGCGGACTTCATGACGGTGTGGTGTGCGTACCAGTAATCGGCGTAGACGATCACCGCATCAGGGAACTGCTTCCTAAGGTTGGAAATCGTGGCCAGGAGCGCGGCATTATGGGCGCGGGTTTGGTCGTTCGCGCTCTTCACGCAGCCTAGGTCGTCCTTCTCGCCCACGGGGTCCAAATACAAGGCCAGCGGCAAGCAACCCGACAGCGGTAGGCCTTGGACCACCATGTACCTCGCCCCCCGCCTCAGAAGCGCCTGCAAAGCAAATCATATATCGTTGTGAAGTTTACCGGGGATGGAGAAAAAGGGTATCGCATTGACGAATCTGGCCACGGTCCAACCGAAAATTCGAGCTCTTATTTAATGAAGGTCGATTTTTCTTCAGTAGATGCATTTATGATCAGCCTACCTAAGTTGGTCGAACTGAGCTATTCGACTCGAAGCTTGCCATCTGGCCAGAAAAGAAAGCACTCGGGTTTGACACGCAATGTCGCTATGTTCGAACGGATATTACCATTCATTGAATATCATCCATACGTATGAATGGACAAAACCCGACAATTACCTTGTTGAGTTCGGTATGGACAAATCAATTCTACAAGGTTAGCGTGATTCGATTGCTTCTCTAAACGGTTGACAATTGAGCTAGATCTACAACTCAAAAAAATATACATAGACCCACAAAATACTACCTTAAATAATGCGACTTTAAATTGACAACTAAGGACCTATTTAGTCCCGGCCGATTCTTAGCTGTTTCTATTTTTTTTTTCAAAACAAAAAAAATGTAAAATTCAGTTTAATAACGTCAACTAATATTTTTATCTCCGAAAATAAATGCGGAATGGAATCAAAAAGATTAAAAAAAAAATAGTTCTTTATTCTTGAGAACAACTCAAGGATCAAGCAATTTTTTTTTTCTTTATTTTTCTTTTTTTATTCTTCCTCCTTTAATCATCGGTTGGCCTCGATGATGGTTGCAATGGCTAGCGACCAGCCATATGAGGTCTAATGACCTCATCAAAGCCTAGGCTTGGCGAGGTTGGCCAAGGTCAAGCCTCACCCAATTATGATGAGACTCATGCTGGCTATTAGTTAGAGAAGGGAGAAGATGAGAAGTATAAAAGAAAAATCTTATAAAATAAATTAAAAATTAAAAATAAATAAATCATAAAAAAGAATTTGAATATCGTAACAAACGCATTTTTATTCTCAATTTCAAGAATATAAATTTTGTATTAATATATTTGATAACCATTTTATTTCTGAAAATAATTTATGCTTGGAATTTTTTTAAATTTATTCTTTGGACAAATTTCCAAATATTTGAATATATTAGATAATTATATAAAACTTTTATTTTTGGGATAGAAAAAGAACATTAATGCATTTGACACAACTCTCAAAATTTTTGTGACATAAAATTTCTAATAATTTTTTAATAATTTTATGAAATTTTGTTTTTTTTCTACTTTCCTTTTTGCCTCCTCTAAGCAATTATCGGGCGCAATGGCCGCAAGAGGCTAGACAAGCGCCAACGAGATCGCTAACTATTGCTAAGCCTAACGACCTATTAGAGGAGGAGGAAGAAGAAAAAGAAAAGAAAATGACTTAATTTTAGAATTTATTTGAGAGTAGAAAATTAATTGATATTATCAAAAAAAAATTATTCTTTTTTCTGTATCTAATTAACTAGTCTATGGTAACAGTTTAGCTCAGGTACGGAAGCACGGGAGCCGAGCCGAAACCAGAGAGCTTTATTAATTCCGTCACGAGAGCTCTATCTCCGCGTGCTTTGATCATTTCCTCCGATGGGAAACCGGGTCACGTTCGTTCGTCCATCGGTTTTTCTACGTATCAAACTTACTTCGAGAAAAGCGGTGACGGTGCCGATGGCGAGGTTCCGGATGGTGTCGGCGGAGACGGTGGACCCGAGGGTGTAGGCGTAGTCGTTGACGCCGATCTCGCCCACCCACACCAGCGCGTCCCGCAGCGCGCCCGGCACGCCTTTCCCCGGC